>SMOI01000650.1:0-13784 GCA_008000375.1 Poteriospumella lacustris | reverse complement strand
GTCAGAGAAACGAATTAGGATGTGATCTGGCCGTCCATTTTCAAAAAAGTCGACCACAAACAGCTTCCGACAGATCTGTCGCACAACAGAGAGAAGACACACGAAGACACAGCTCTCTCGTTCATCATCAGCGGTGTCCGAGATGAAACGGCCGGTGCGTCGGTGCAACGTGATTCCACAGCAAATATGACGGTGAAACGAGGTGTTCTCCGTTTTGTCTTCCTTTCTATTTCTATTCTTTCCACACAACTTGATGGTATCGGAGATCTGCTAATAATTGTATACAGGGTTTTGGGATTCATTGTAAGTGAGGTCATTTCACTTGAAACTTCGGGAGTGTTCATCTGTGCCAACACGTTTGGAATGAATCCAGCCGTTGAAGCCACGTTTCGTCTGAGACCATCAAAGTTCAGCTTATTGGTCATTCTTTCCATCCTATGTCTGACATCGTTGGCCCAAATTTTATCAGCGAATCCTTGCAACGAAACATGGGAAGATTTAGAGCTGTTTTTGCCAGTATTTTTGGGAACACCACACAGACTGAACGAATGGAGAGATATGTTTCTGTACACCTACGCCCATTTCTGGCCCATCGAAAAGTCAAACACAAAGCTTATGGTCATGTTGGACGAAGAAGAGAGGCAGAATTCCTATATCTCTACCATCGAAGCGGCTTTTCAATCCCATGAAGCCTTAAAGAACCGGAGTCGTATTGCATTCAACAAGGTTCCTCCCGTGTACTATGATAACTCTGGATGGAAGCGTCAACAGTATTTAATGATGTATGCCGACAATTTCACCTCGGCTGAATTTGTTGGATTCGTTGATACCGATTGTATGTTTATCACGTACGTGCACAGCAACGATATATTTGAGAAGGGGAAACCTGTTATTAATGGTAAATCTGGAGATCCTCATAAGCGTGGTGAGAAGGAAGAACAAATTTGGAAGGAGATTATAAGAACGACCTTTGAGTTCACAGGAATGAAAGAGCCGATGAAATGCATGAGTTACTTCCCAGTCGTGATCAGAACGAAGCATATTGCTGCTTTTCGAAAGTTCATGGAAGACAAGTACAAGATGCCCTTTTACGACATTATGCGTGAACACATAAGCAAAAAATGGTTCGGACAGTTTGACATGTTTTGTGTTTATTTGTTCAATTACCACCACGACGAATATGTATGGTATGTTCACAATGTTTCTCCTGGTTGGGGTTATGAAGGTGCGTTTGAAGGCATGAACACGAACCACAGTATTTATACTCCAGAAATGTTCTACCCAAAGCCTCGCATTGCCATTCATGGTCGTTATCATTCTCCAGAGATTTACCCTGCCACGGAGTTTTTCTATGATCTACTCAAGATTGGGACATGCATTTCCCCTCCGTTTCCGAAATCGAACCCTGTGTTGCAGAAGGAGTGTTTCCTATACCAAACCGAAAATGATTATCAAACGAAGCTCTTTATTGATATGTATCAATTCGAAAAATTTGGCTTCTACAAAGCGTACGACGGGAAGGCCATGGCAGATGCGGTGTACAGCAGACACAAGCTTCTCGCGGGCTGTTCCCCGCAAATGAATGATACAATTATCAACGACATCTTTAAGAAGCCTCTTGTAGAGGAAGGTATCGTATACTTTACGGACTTCACTGGTGCAGCTCTGTACATTTTCCTTGACAAGACTCTCCATGGTTTTCAAAATTGGGACGCCTTCGTAAACCGAGGCCTCGTTGACAAGCCACGGCGGAAAATGCTACCTAGCCTATACCATTTTTTGCCCAAAGGGGATAATTTGTCATAATGTGGTGATCGATGGTGTGATGGAAATGAGAACACATGTGCGTGTTGTTTGTGGGTTTCGTTTTGAGTCCTTTTGTAAGTATCAACAAAGTTTTCTACCCCCCTCCCCCCAAGGTAATCGAAGGTCATTGCTCTCAAGCGACACCGCATTCCTAATGATTTGTCAAGACTTGCGAGTGTTCATGAGTGGATAAGAGAATCTGACGGTTCAACTGCAATGACTACGTGGAAATGAGATGGTCGTCAAATTAAACGTGGTTTGTGTCACACGTCGTCGGTCGCCTGAGCGAAACGCCTGCTGCGGAGTCGTTTGATTTCTTGTTAGTTGCTGTGAGTGCAACAATGGTGGCAATTCGTATTGCTCTGTTTGGCATTCATTCGTCGACGAGATCATTCAGCATAGTCCAACAGTCTGTGGATCTGGATCAGTTTCGGACCAGGAAGATTTGGCTCGGCAACTGAGTATATATTTAGAACGTCATTGGGATCTTTTGTGTGCAACACTGTGAGGATATTTCATCGTCCGGAATTTAGAAATCATCATGTCGCAAGCAGTCAAAATGGGCGCGAGACTGATCGAAAGTCGCCGCAGGACCGAAAATTCCTATCGGGAAATGGACGCTCTCATCGCGACCGACAAGAAGGTTCTCCAGATGGCCAACTTCGAGAACACGACCACCCAGAAGATCGACCGTAAACTAAAGCAGGTAGGTCGCCACGCTGTCGAGCATGTACAGTTGGACCGTCCTAACGATGCTACTCATGATGATGCAAACAGCAAATGTTCGAATCAAAGAAGAAAGAATACGAGGAGAACTTGGTAGAGCGACGGAAGAAGTTGGCGGACTTGTACAACTATGAGATCAATCTATGGCGACAAGAGATTCTTTCCCGGGTTGAAACACAAGAAGACCGCAAAGCAAGGTAAGGATGATCAACGAAGTGTATCTCCCAGAAGATGTTCTCGTTACGGTGATATGGGACATAGAATTATGCAACGAGCGTACGCACTTCGAGATGCTCGTGAGCGTGCTCGCCAGGAGTACGTCCGACAACGATACGACGACCAATGGCGCGACTCGTGCGACGATGCACGAACGCTGGACTCGAAGGCAACAGTGATTTTCATGAACCAAGAGCGATTGCGGCAGATCCAAGAGAAGCTTGACCGCAAGCAAGAGTTGTCCCGTCAAGAGAACAGTTTCTTGGAGGAATGGAATCGGCAATTGGACGAGTTGGAGCGTCGCGATCGGGAGAAGAATGAGTTCCGTCAGCGGGTGAACAATGAGACATCAGCCGCCATTCGCAAGCAAATCGAAGACAACATGAAGGCGAAGGAGAACTTCTATCGCAATCTGATGGGCGAGGAGCAACAAGAGCTGGAGAGAGTACGTGTCTGATTGCCATCGAGTGTATTTATGTCGTCGATTGGAGCTTACTGACTTTGTTTCCTTATTGTTTGTGGTGTAGCTTCGAGCGGAGATTGACGCAGAAGAAGACGCTCAACGCCGACGAAGGGAGGAAGCCCATCGGCTGGGCCGTGAGGTCATGCAGTTCAACCTTGAGAACCGCATGGTGCGCCAAGAGGAAGCAAAGGTTGAGGCTGGCCAAGATGCTATCCTGCTCGACTATGCCTTGCGCAAGGAGCGGGAGCAGATCGAAGCGGAAGAGGCGAAGCGAAATGCCAACCGTCAAGCAGCGCTGCAGTACCGGACGTATTTGGAGGAGCAGATGATCAAGGAAGCAGAAGACACTGCGTTCGTTGACGAAATCCGCCGCCGCGAAGAGGAGAAAGTGTGGAAAGCTCGCGACGATGCTTTGCAAGCCCGTGATGATGCACGCAAGTATCTGATGAAGCTGGTTGACGAAGGTCGCCAAGAGCAGATCCGGTTCAAGAAGGAACACGACGAAGCAGAGCGCTCCGAAGATTCGAAGTTCGTGACGAAGTTCATGCAAGATGCCACCGACGCGGTTCGCCAGGAGCGCGAGGAGGTGGAGGCACGGCGCAGACAAGCCGAGATGAACAACGAGCAGCTGCAGAAGCAGATCCAAGCGCGGCGCTTGCGCGAGGAGATGGAGAAGCAGGAGGCCTACCTAGCCGACAAGGAAATGAAGTATCGCGAGAAGTTGCACCAGCAGCGCTTGGCACAGCAAGCGGGAACGGTGCGGATGAACTACCCGCTCCAGAAGAACAACTGGTACACGTAGGGTAAAAGCATTGTAATTCGACAAAAGTTGCGATATTTCATCGTTTTTGATTGGCTTGCGCTGGGTAGTTTGAAGCCCTTCGCTCATTTTCTCGGTTGGATTAGCCATCTTAGATGCAAGAGAGGCACGAAATCTACAAAATATAGAACCACTACATCAATCCTTTTCTGCGCAAGCAAGCAAAACGATTATACTCGATACTTCACGATTTAATGTCAAATTACACATTGCTCTACGTGTACCAGTTGTTCTTCTGGAGCGGGTAGTTCATCCGCACCGTTCCCGCTTGCTGTGCCAAGCGCTGCTGGTGCAACTTCTCGCGATACTTCATTTCCTTGTCGGCTAGGTAGGCCTCCTGCTTCTCCATCTCCTCGCGCAAGCGCCGCGCTTGGATCTGCTTCTGCAGCTGCTCGTTGTTCATCTCGGCTTGTCTGCGCCGTGCCTCCACCTCCTCGCGCTCCTGGCGAACCGCGTCGGTGGCATCTTGCATGAACTTCGTCACGAACTTCGAATCTTCGGAGCGCTCTGCTTCGTCGTGTTCCTTCTTGAACCGGATCTGCTCTTGGCGACCTTCGTCAACCAGCTTCATCAGATACTTGCGTGCATCATCACGGGCTTGCAAAGCATCGTCGCGAGCTTTCCACACTTTCTCCTCTTCGCGGCGGCGGATTTCGTCAACGAACGCAGTGTCTTCTGCTTCCTTGATCATCTGCTCCTCCAAATACGTCCGGTACTGCAGCGCTGCTTGACGGTTGGCATTTCGCTTCGCCTCTTCCGCTTCGATCTGCTCCCGCTCCTTGCGCAAGGCATAGTCGAGCAGGATAGCATCTTGGCCAGCCTCAACCTTTGCTTCCTCTTGGCGCACCATGCGGTTCTCAAGGTTGAACTGCATGACCTCACGGCCCAGCCGATGGGCTTCCTCCCTTCGTCGGCGTTGAGCGTCTTCTTCTGCGTCAATCTCCGCTCGAAGCTACACCACAAACAATAAGGAAACAAAGTCAGTAAGCTCCAATCGACGACATAAATACACTCGATGGCAATCAGACACGTACTCTCTCCAGCTCTTGTTGCTCCTCGCCCATCAGATTGCGATAGAAGTTCTCCTTCGCCTTCATGTTGTCTTCGATTTGCTTGCGAATGGCGGCTGATGTCTCATTGTTCACCCGCTGACGGAACTCATTCTTCTCCCGATCGCGACGCTCCAACTCGTCCAATTGCCGATTCCATTCCTCCAAGAAACTGTTCTCTTGACGGGACAACTCTTGCTTGCGGTCAAGCTTCTCTTGGATCTGCCGCAATCGCTCTTGGTTCATGAAAATCACTGTTGCCTTCGAGTCCAGCGTTCGTGCATCGTCGCACGAGTCGCGCCATTGGTCGTCGTATCGTTGTCGGACGTACTCCTGGCGAGCACGCTCACGAGCATCTCGAAGTGCGTACGCTCGTTGCATAATTCTATGTCCCATATCACCGTAACGAGAACATCTTCTGGGAGATACACTTCGTTGATCATCCTTACCTTGCTTTGCGGTCTTCTTGTGTTTCAACCCGGGAAAGAATCTCTTGTCGCCATAGATTGATCTCATAGTTGTACAAGTCCGCCAACTTCTTCCGTCGCTCTACCAAGTTCTCCTCGTATTCTTTCTTCTTTGATTCGAACATTTGCTGTTTGCATCATCATGAGTAGCATCGTTAGGACGGTCCAACTGTACATGCTCGACAGCGTGGCGACCTACCTGCTTTAGTTTACGGTCGATCTTCTGGGTGGTCGTGTTCTCGAAGTTGGCCATCTGGAGAACCTTCTTGTCGGTCGCGATGAGAGCGTCCATTTCCCGATAGGAATTTTCGGTCCTGCGGCGACTTTCGATCAGTCTCGCGCCCATTTTGACTGCTTGCGACATGATGATTTCTAAATTCCGGACGATGAAATATCCTCACAGTGTTGCACACAAAAGATCCCAATGACGTTCTAAATATATACTCAGTTGCCGAGCCAAGTCTTCCTGGTCCGAAACTGATCCCGACTGTTGGACTATGTATGCAAATGATCTCGAATGCCAAAGCAATATTGGAATACGAAGTGCCAAGAAATCAAACGACTCTGGACTCCGCTGCAGGCGTTTCGCTCTGGCGGCAAGTCCAACTGAGTCTACGTCTACCACGACGACGATGACGCTGGCTCTTCTTGCAAAAGGAATCGAAAGTGGAAATCCGAAATCGGAAATAGGAAATCAAAAATCGAATACTGTCTACTCCGCGCTTTGATTCATAATTTCGCTTCGAAGCTCTGGTTTGCACTTGAAGTGGATCTAAGCGGTGAGCTTTGTGGTTTGAAGGTCATTGGCGATTGAATTTGGTTGGTCAACGTTTTGATCACTTAGGAATGTTTGGCAGCGGCGGGAAGTCGGACCGACTGTTCTATTTACTTTTAATTCTTGTCGTTCATGCTTTCTATTTGAATTATAAGATCTACAATCTGGAAGTTTCGTTGGAGAATGCATTGCACCAAGTGAAGGCACTCAGCAATACTCATCGTTCCGTCGCTCCGGAGCAAACCACAAAGGTCACCTCTGTCACTGAACCGAAAGTGCCAAGATCATTTTCCAGATCGATGTTCATGGATTTTGCAATGAACAATCCCAAGTCTCCCGCGCCTAAAGTTCCAGAGAGGGCCGCTGTGGAGGAGAGTAAATCAATGCGACATGGGATATACGGAGGTGTCGGTGATCTTCCTCACCTTGGCGGCTTTACTGAACGCGATAACTCGACAATATCATATAATTTGTGGCGCTTTTTACTGTCTGAAGTGGCCGTGAAGTCACTTGTTGATGTTGGATGCGGCAAAGGCCATTCTACAAAGTACTTCCATGATCATGGCGTGGACGTTCTGTGCATTGAGGGGAGCCACGATGCGATACAGCAGAGCTTACTGCCAAAAAGAGTTATTGTACAGCATGACTACAGTCAAGGGCCGTGGTGGCCTGATACAAAGACGTACGATTTGGCTTGGTCGACGGAGTTTTTAGAGCATGTTGGTCGTCAGTACATGGAAAATTACGTTCCTGTCTTCCTCCGCAGTGCTTTGATCATTGTTACGTCATCGCCTTGGGGTGGTTGGCATCATGTTGAAGTCCATGGATCCTGGTGGTGGAAGGCGCGCTTTGAGGCTCGTGGTTTGGTATACTCTGAATACCTCACCAAATTATTTCGGGGCATGGTGACTTTCGATAATACGAACTATGCTCATCTTGAATACTCTCAACAACTTATGGGGTTGCATGTCTTTATCAACCCCCATGTAGCGTCCTTACCAGAGCATCGACATTTATTTGGTGGTCATGGTTGCTTCAATGACGTTGTTGACAATGAAGATGGAGGAAGTCCATGCCAGGGCGTTGACGCGTTGCCAAATTTATATCGTAGTTTGTTGGAGTGCAGTCGATGGAGAAATGATTCTATAACGCCCTTGCCCGCGTATGGACAGAGTCCTTGGGTCTGTAAGAATGAACGAAGTGCAACTTATCGCCTTCGTCATTGATTAATTTGATATGACGTGTAGTAACACAAAGTAAGTTGATGGTTGTTGGTTGAGAAATGAAACTGCAGGGAAATGAAATACATACATAGTATCAGTAGTCCAATATCACTTTTTGTGAAATGGAACTAACGAGGTAGCAAAAGATACGAGGTTCTTATCTGGTTTCGTTGGAAACCCAGTCAACGATTCTACAATACGGAAATTGGCCCAAAAAAATACAGCAGGTTGCGAAATGCGATACACAGTTTCTACGGAGACAATGAGAGCAATTAGTCATCAATGTCCTCAGTGGTAGCATCTGGAATCATGCTTGTGTCAAATTCTGGACGGCGATAGCTCTTTGTCAATACTTGGTTGGGAGACTTGTCCGGTACCAATCCGTGAGCGATCACTGCAAGTGTCATCTCCTTGATGAGGTCGAATTCCTCAGCAAAGGTAAGACCTAAGATAGTGCGCGCATTTTCACAGCGAAAGCTGTCTTCCTTGGCCAGCATAGGTACCGAGCCTTTCGCTTCTCGATCACCGGAAGATGCAAGGACTTGAAGCATAAAGTTTGGTGCATGCATTGTAACTGGCCTATATCCATGCTGGCGGAACTCTCGGTGGATAACAGTGGAATACTCTCGCACACCTGAAGATGATGCAGAAACGACAAAGCGCTTTCCTGCAGCGTTAGGATGCGTCATAGCCAACAAGTGAGCACGGGCAACATCGAAAACGGAGACTTTGTTGAACCGCACATCTGGTAGGGCCGGGTACTGCGCCAACAGAACCTTCGCGACTGTCTCACCAGCGTAGCAGCTGTTGCTTGAAAGCAGGGGTCCAAGTACGGCGCTTGGATTGACTACTGCCAGTTCGAACCGTCGGTCGGCTGGTAAACTCTCGACAAATTTCCAAGCTGCAGACTCTGCGAGAGTTTTCGAGCGTGGATATGTCGTAACGGGAATTTTGGGGTTGTCCAGAACAGTCCAATCATCATCAGAATAGGACGACTTATTATGTCCGAGTGACACAGCCGCGACGCTTGACGTGATGATGATTCGTCGCGGCAATCTATCCTGTGAGGCGGCTGCACGCAAGACACGGAGAGTGCCCTCTACCGCTGGGATAATAAGTTCATTCGGATCATCTGGTTCCTTGATGCAGAAAGGGCTTGCAACATGGATGATATACTGGCATCCATGAACAGCGTCTGCCCATCCCGCATCAGAACTTAGATCGGCTTCCACCAGTTCCAATTTGTGCTTCGATCCGGGACACAGGTCGTGAAGGTGACAAATCTTACTCTCATTTCCCAGAGAACGAACAGTTCCGCGAACACGATAACCCACTTTCAAGGCTGCGTAGGCGACCCATGAAGCTATAAATCCAGAGACACCTGTCACCAGCACCCTCGGTTCTGTTGTTGGCATGGTCCTGTTGTCCTCACTTCACGAATTGATTGTGACCGAGCAAGATCAACGATGAGGTCAATATCCCCGCTGACTTCAGTTCCTGCGACGCGGGGTGCATAGACGGAGCAAAGAACTCTGCCAAGCTCGGTGGTCCGGCATGTGATTCCCTGTGTGGCGAGATGTTCACGGGGTGCAAGCGGAGAGTGGCGGCGTCCGATTCACCGCCATTTGCGACGGCCTTCTAAGAAATAATCCTCCTAAGATAGTGTCAAACACAATTCACTGCGAGGGGAGAGACCAAAGATTTCACTTTGCAGTCTGATATGTTTATTCGGTCACACATCACATGTCATCTGTAGCTGTGGTTGGCCAGAAAACGTGTCCTATTTTATCCTCCTTCTCCCTTGCTGGTTTGGTTCACTTTGCCATACTAAAAATATGTATGAATCTACTGCATGAGAAGGTTGAAAGGTTTCACGATTGCGGGGAAGCTTGGATCACGGTCTTGCATCGTCGTGTGCAGCGTCTTCGAACAGTTCTTCTTGTAAGCATGTCAGCTGGTTTTTGACTCTCTCAGAGGATAATAGCTTATTGAAGGCAAAGTACAGGACAGGACGATGAAATGCGATGTCCTCGTCGATTTTTCCCTTCTCAAAGGAACGCCGCAGCACGTTTCTGGCCATCAAGTCAAACATAACGCTGGACACAAAGGTACCTTTAACAGAGCTGCGAAATGGTTCGGCTAGCTTCTTACTAAGCTTTCTTTTCACCACTTCCTCCAGTTGGCTCGTGGACACCGGTCGACCGGTGATGTCGGAGGCGATCACGTCGCACAGGTAGTAAGCCACCAGCGAACGCAGCTTCTCCTCGTTTGAGGACCGCGCATCTTGAGGCGCATCCTCAAACAAGACGCTTTTCAAGGCCCGTGCTTCGGCATTCACTAACTCGGACACAGCATCTTCCACGGTAAGACCACGCTCCGTACGAAGTCGTTGGATGCTGCGCACATCACTCATGTGCGTGCCAATAACGCTCACCACAGCTTCGGCCTCCTCGCGCTTGAAGCAAGGGGCAGATTTTATCGCCTCCAGTGCCGTCTTCAATGTGGCAGCACTGATATATTCAAAAGGGCTATCTGGCGTGGATAGACGTGTCTTATAGCCGCTCAGTTGACGCATCACATGCTGAACCGTCTCGCTCGAGACAAACAAAACCGTCAGCTCTCCACTGGCCGCACGGCCCAGACACCAATACAATATCGTCATTCCTCCTTTGTCAAAATAGGGTGGCTTGAGCAACTCTTGCACGTCGTCGATGACAAGGACTGGCGGCGTTCCGAACTTCTCTTCACGCTTCCTTTTTTCCAATGCCTTGCGAACGATATCCAAACATTTAGCGCTCATGTTCATGGGTAGATCGGTTATCCCAAAGACTCGAACAAAGGCTGCGAGTGGAGTCAATCCCGATGCATTGTCTCGCACGGAGAAGTACACGCCAGCGGTTTGCATGTCCGCCAAACAGTGTTGGACTGAAGTCGTTTTCCCACATCCACTGGGACCCTCCAACAGAGTTAGTCCACCTGCAGATGCCATGATATTGTTGAGGGTCGCTGTTCGTGCACCGTCCCGATCTATGAAGTGGAGATCTGGTGTATCGGACACGTTATCATGGACCAGTCGATAGGGCGTCAACAAATATCGTTCAACTTGCTGGACGAAATAGTCCTCATGCTGTTTCTCAGACTGCTGGATATCGTACAATGATTTCTTTTCTTTCGTCTCGTTCATCTTCTGAGACATTTCTAACTGATTGAAGCCAATCGTCGTAGTTGCAAGGATCATGATGATAGACAACACAGTGGACACGGTAGCCTGGTTCTTCCACCATTTCGAAGAAAATAGCGGAGGGTCAAGTTCTGCAGCTATTGTTGTGGGTTTATAAACTTCTGCTTTCATGCTCTTCGGTTCCACAGAGAGGGGCTCGCTCGTAGATTTTCTTGAAAGCTTGGATCTTTGCAGACGTCGCAGCGACAGAGAGGTCAGTAATTTCCTTTCTTGAAAAAATCGTTTTGCGCACGGAAACATAATGAAGCCTTTCCCAACAGAGAAAAATTTTGGAGGTGGTGATGAAGAAAGTTTGTTTTCTTTAACTAAAGTGATGAAGAGCCCTGTCATTCAAACTGTGTGTGCAAGCCCGCCGCTGCTGTGGGCTTGTGGTGTAGGGTTAGGGTTAGGGTTAGGGTTATAGGTTCCTAGGGGTGTTTGGGATATGCCGGAGGATTTACAAAGAGGTTTACCATGGGAATTCATATGTTTAGGTAATTATCGTGTGGCTGCTGTTGGATGAAAAAAAGGGAGTTGATTGATCGATCGATTATGGATGAGTTGATTCGATAAAAAGGGTACAGGCAGGGGTGATATTCTGCGTACAAGGGTACCGGGTAAGGTCAAAGGTAGGTAAGGGAACCACTCACCCCAGCGAAGTCCATCCGAAGCTCAAAGTGTTTGTCAAAATAGGGAAGCTATTGGTAAAGGTTAAGTGCGAAACAAAACAGGTAAGACCGAAACTTCTTCGATCTCGGAAACTAAATAATGACTCAGGTTGGAGATGTCAACGTCGGCCCTACATGATGACGACGTTCCATCAGCGTTTCAGATTTTTCGAAGCTCAGGCGTTTCGCTGCTGTTTGCCGCTGAATGAATCGTATGCTTGACTGTCGTTATTAATTCACGACATTCCCAAAGTAGTCCATAGCATACTCCATACTGTATCCGGTTATCGGTGCAAGGATTTTGTTGTCGTTGTTGGGACAGAGACTTTGAAGTCCATATCATCTTTGGGAACGCAGTGTTTGTATTAGTAGCGTCAACCATCAAGCCGCCAAACTGGCTCTAGCAATTCGAAATGGACAACTTTCGTCAAACGGTCGATCCTTCATTCCGACGGAAAACTAACAAGGACGTTGTGGAACTGACTAATCTGAGATTGGAATACGAAAAATGCAAAACTGCATTGGACGAAGCCAATAGGCGTCTGGAAAGAGAACGAGAAGTTCTCGACCAAGTAACTGCAAATTTGGAATTCGCTCGAGATGGGCTGTCTGAAGTTCAAGCAGAGATTGATGCTGATTATCTTCCAGAGGGGGCTCAGCCCCGAAAGCGTATTCAAGATCGCGATTCCCTTCTTCTTGTGAGTCTTCATCACGTTCCCATAACTGATTTCTGCTTCTCATCGCCTTCATTTTATATAGCTTGTACAACAAGAAGAGGCGACCTTGGAAGTTCAAAGAAGGATCACAGATGAGTGCAATGAAGCATATCTGAAAGCCGAGAAGGAGTTTTTCGTTGCCGACAGAGCAATTTCTCATTATGCTGAAGGTCTGGAGAGTGTGCTGGATTCCAAGCAATTGCTCGATCATTTGGATGAAGAAAAGTATGTGAATATCGATAATCTTCCTGCGATATGAGTGAAACCATAAGCTTATTCTCTATTTGTTGTTTGCTTTTTGTTCAACAGACGCCGAAGGCAAAAGGAGCTTGATGAACAGACCGCTCGACGGAAAGAGCGAACGAAGAGATTGGAAAAGGAGGCTTTGGACGCACAAGCCAAGCAATTGGCTGATTATCAAGCTTCTCAAGCAGTGATTGTCAAGAAGCTGAACAAAGAAGCGAAAGCGAAAGTGGTGGATGAAAACAACCGCACAAAAGCATTGACGGCAACGGTCAAGGAACTCAACGACCGAAAAGAAAAGAATCGAATTGAGGCCGTTCTGGAACTGAAGACCAATGTCGATGCTGTACGCGCAGAAGTGGCGACTATGGCGGAAAAGCACAATCGCAAAATAGAGAAGGCGAAGAAGCAGTTGGAAGACGAAAAGGAGAGTCTCTTGGCGCAGGGACTAAACCCGTATGTGGAATTTCGCAAAAAGCAAATTGAGGAAGAAGCGGCTGCCCGCGAAAAGCGAATGAAAGCAGCCGTCGAAAAGAACAAAGCTGACCTTGCTGCGCAGATGGAAAAGGAGCACAAATTCATTGAAAAACAAGAGAAAGCCAAACGTCAGGCCGAAAAATATGAAAAGGAGCATCGAGCCTCTCTTGGGCGCCATGTCATTGAAGAACGAAATCGCGCCTATATCGAATCAAAGACATCAGCACATACCGAAGTGTTGGATCCTTCGGGTAAAGCTGCACGTGTGGATCCTTCACAGATCACGGATGTTGCTGATTTCACCTTTGGGTTGGGTAAAACGGCCCGTATTCCCAAGGAGAGCATGAAGAAAATCACGGATTTGATTCGACAGGAGCTCAAAGTAGATAAAGAAGACTTTGGGGAGTATGCCCGCCTGGTATCCGGTCTAAAGAAAGCCACTACTGCAGAAGAAGAGGACCATGACAATGGTGATACTGCAGGAGCCACGAAACGACGTAATGATGGTTTGCAACGGACATCGTCAGCGCCAGCTGCTGCTGCTCCAGGTGCAACCGTGGAAGCAACGGATTTGTTTGGCCAAGAAGGGTTCGATGATTACGAATTACGTCAATTCGAAGCCATGGCGTCGAACATTGGCAGTGTTCCTGGAATGGATGCGACGGCGACCACGCTCAATTTCGCTGGCGATCAACGTCTGAAACAAACATTGACCATCAAAACCACCGAAGAAGAAGGTGATGCGGTGGCGGATGATTCGCGTCGCGTCTTGTCCTTGGACAGTGTCAAGTATCAAACACGTGATTTGTCGAAATTCGAACGTGATTCCTTGGATCGAGCAAAGGATCGACATCGCGATCGTATTGAATACGGTGTACCACAAATCGCCGGTGGGAAAATGTTTCAAGGCGACGC
>SMOI01000649.1:0-13809 GCA_008000375.1 Poteriospumella lacustris | reverse complement strand
GCAGACGGCATTCGCGACTGCCAACCTTTCGCACCTCCGTCCACACCTGCAGGGGCAGATGCTGCTTCTCTGACGACCGATGCGTCGGATGCATCGGAATGGTCGCCGCGGCGGGGTCGTATTCTTCGCCGATTTTGCTGCTGCTGCTGTGGTCGTACAAATGCTGCGCGGGGCCTCCACGGCGGCCGTCACCGCCGCCGCCGCCGCCCATGCCCGAGGTGATCATCTGGGCGATGTCGTCGTCCGTGACGTTGTCCAAGATGCGATGGATATCCGCGCGACACGTCTCGGCCATGTGGTCCATCTCAATCGACAGGACGACCGCATCGGACGCGCGCGAATCTTCGTCTTCGTACTGGTTGCCCAGGACGATCGACAAGAAATTGCGACGAATCGACGCGAAATGTCGCCGGTCGTCCAGCAGCGTAGCGATGTGCTTGCTGCGCACATTGAAGACGTACAAGTCGAGGGAGGCAGGGACAAAGCGACTGTTCGTGGCCGCAGCGAGCTGCTCTGACGCCGCATCTTTCTCTTTGTCTTTGGACCCGGTGGGGGTGCGACCCGGAAAATAGCGACGAATCGTCACGGTGATGCAGATGAGCCCCGGCGAAATCACTTCGAACTTCTCGATTTGTGAGTAATCGACGAAGACACGACTTGCGTTGGCGTGGGCGCCTTCGCACACGCGCAGAATGGACTGCGGATACTGCGTCAGGACGGCCTTGCGCCACAGGTACTGGTACAAAACGGGCTGCTGAAGCTTCAACGCGGCCCATTCAGACGGGACCGCAGCGAGTTCTTGATTCGTTTCCAACAGCAGCGCACGGCGACCGAATCGCACGTACAGTTTTTCGGTGGGGACGCTGCTGGAAGTGGTCACTTCACCCGCCAAGATCGAGTCTGCTTGGTACCAGACGTCGTACGGTGGGTAGACCTGAGCGGTGACGGAGCTTGTGACTTTGGCACTGTTCACGTACACCACCGAGGCCTCGCGCATCATTTGCTGCTGCGCCTTGGGAGCGATAAGAGACGAAAGGTTATTGGCGCTGTCCGACATCTTCGAGGCCTGTCGCCCCACCAGCTGAACGAGCACCGTTACCGTCGGCGGCGATGCTGCCGCCGCGTCAGCTTTCCGTCGCAGATTGTTCTTCTGACGGAAATCGTCCACCGGAAACACGAGTTCTTTGGCGTGATGGGTAAACGAGGACAACGGGATGAAGATGGCACCGAGAGAAGTGTCGTGGTTGTTGATGATCGTCGGCATCGAAGGGAGACGCCCGCCATTGCCTCCGCCGCCGCCGGCGCTGTCGAAGAAAATGAGTTCGACGCGAACGTACTGCAGCTCTTCCACGTGGTCGTGCAGCTTGTGGCGCCAACTCGCACTGTCCCATTCGACAAGGCCAGTGGTGGCATCGTACGAGCCTACGAAGGGGCTCCCCGTGTCATCCAACATGTGCCGCCCCGCGTTGACCATGCGACATTTCGCGGCTACGGAAATGGAAGACGAGGCCGCTTTAGCGACCGTAACAATGCCTTCAGCTCTGAGGATGGTGATACAAAGATCTACGATGCAAAACAAAGACGGGTAAGATGCACTGTGTTCAAGAGCGAAGATGCGGCGAGGAAGGAGACGGTACCGATGTCGGCGTCCATGCTGATGTTCACAGTGCTGCAGACTTCCCGCAGCGGATTGTTGAAATCGTTCATCAATCGGTTTACTCGGTCCATTTCACGTGCAGGGAGTTGATCGCGTGACAACTTCGACCAGTTCTCGATTTCTTCGTACTCCAACACCTTGGCAGCGACGGGTTGCGGGACGCCCGCTTTGTAGAGGAACAACAGCGCGTCGCACCGTTCGAAAGGAAAACGAATCACATTCGCCATCATCTTTGAGGTGGGCACGAAGCAATCCAACTGGAAACAGTCTGATTCGCTGGCACCATCCGTCCTCTTCGCCTCTACAAACTGATTTCCATTCAAATATTTCAGCAGAAAGAAATCGCGTTGTCGGCTGGTGAAGAAGGACGAGCCATTCTCCTCGGCACGCTTCGAAGCTCCAATGGTCGTTGCCAGAATACTGGCGGTATTCTGAACAACATTCTTCGCACGTTTTGCCGTTCCTAATGTCGCCTCTTCGGCCAGCTGCGCCACGGAGGAAACCATCGTGCCTATCTGAAGACTGCCAGTCAGAGATGGCCGCTTCTTCTCCGTCGAAGTGGTGTCATTGATTTCAAAGTGATCAAAACCAAACTGTAGACTAATCCCTGTTTCCGGATAGCAGTCAGCAGAGATAACGATGGCTTTCAGGCTCGCCAAATCAATGGTTCGTCCGCCGTCCACAGAGATCTTGAACGCCTTGGCAACATCAAGTGCGACAGTCGCCGACTCCGCTGCTGGCGTCGCCTTAGGCCACTTAGCACCCGATCCAAGATCATACGACAAACCGTTCATGCTTATTGACACTCCAGGCACTCTCAAATTTAGATGGTCTGCAGTGTTGGTTGGTGGCAAATCCGATGTAGCCTGACCGTTACGAATGTCGTCGATTGAACACTCCTCACGCCAAATCCTTAGGAGCATTCTCAAGACATAGAACCACTTCCAGAGGACGTATCGATGAGGAAACGTCAGTGAGCAGAATTTTGAATCGTCAGTTTCGTGCATGATCAAGCGCAGCGAGTTCTCTGCAATGGGGTTGCTCCTCACGAACTTCCCTTGCTCAACGAGATACTTGTTGCCATTGAAGGAAAGTGGCCGAAGAGCGAGTGGGATGGATGTGCTCACTTCATTTTCTTCACTGTCTGACTTCGTGATAAACGCCTCCACCAATTCATGGGCATCTTTTATGGCGTCGGAGATTAAGTGATCAGGAAGATACGGGAAGTACCGTTCCTGTGCCACATCTTGCAAAGCAGTAAAAATGGTGCCATAATTGATACTCGCCAATGTTGATCCGGAGGATACAGAGCCGTGAGTAGAACTCGATGCAATTTCGCACTCTCTTTCAATCCGGAAATGCACGAAATCTCCCGCACTCATGTTGTTCAAGATTGTCTGAGTGGATTCCAACGCTGAGACTGACCGTAGCAACAGAATTTGGCGTAGTCCTCAAAATAAAGCTCACTCAATGCATCTACGTGGGCAAGAAATGGACGATTGCCGAGTGAGGATCATGAAACATGCATGAACCATGAAATGAATCCAGAACAAACACCGGAACAGGAAAAAGGAAAAAATCGATCGACGAAGAAATTGCACGACGACGACGACGAGATGAAGCCGTTACAAATTTGTGCGCCCTGGCGCTCTCCGCCGCGCAACAACGCAACGCAAGAACAAAACAGAAGCAAAGATACCCATTCTCTTTGTGCTATCCATGCAGACGATTTAGGAAGAGACACAATTCTTATCAATGAACAAGACTACATCAGTATGACGCTCCGCAAGCTTCTTTTACCAATTTTATCGTCGGCGCTAAGGCCTCTGCAGCCCATGCACAGGCTCAGTTTGTCCTTAAGCTGTTCCCAACGGGGATGGATTCGGATGAATGGAACTATGGCAGACGAATACGGATCGCTCGATAGCATGGGAGAGACCTACATCACCAATAATTTCCAACTGGAACATGGCGAAATTCTCGAGTCCGCACAAGTGAGTTACCTCGCCCGACGTTTCCATTTGGGCTGACTTTCATTACTCATTCCACCGATTCTAGTTGAGGTATAGCACATTTGGCGCATTGAATGAGAATCGAGACAATGTTCTTGTCGTTTGCCACGCTCTAACGGGCAATTCTCGACTGGACCAATGGTGGGGAGGCCTTCTGGGTCCCGGACAACCATTTGATACTTCCAAGTACTTCATCGTCTGCAGCAATATGCTGGGCTCCTGCTACGGAAGTACAGGTCCTTCCTCTATCAATCCAAAGACGGGTAGCCCCTATGGAATAGATTTTCCAACCGTTTCCATCCGAGATGGCGCACGTCTGCAGCTGCAAATGCTCCGCGAACACCTGAATATCACTTCTGTCAAGTCCGTCATCGGTGGATCCATGGGTAAGAGCTCTACACACCTGTCCCATGCACAAATCGGACGGAAATGACTGGAGCATGTCGTATATACAGGAGGAATGCAGGCCCTGGAGATGGCGATTCTGGGCAGTGAGCATGCACCGCACGAGCTGCCGTTCGTTCGGTCATCGATCCTCATCGGCTGTGGTGCCAAGCATAGCGCATGGCAAATTGGAATGTCTGAAACTCAGCGCCAGGCGATATATGCAGATGACAACTGGAAAGGCGGTCGATTTTCTGCGGATCAACCGCCGACGAAAGGGTTGGCCCTCGCGCGAAAAATGGCGATGATTTCGTATCGATCGGCCACGGCGTACGAGGAGAAATTCGGCCGCGAAAAGGATCCCAAAACAGGCTTGTTTCAAGTGCAATCGTATTTGAAGCATCAGGGACAGAAATTTATCGATCGCTTCGACGCGTTGACCTACGTGAAGCTGACCGAGATCATGGACACCCACGACGTCGGTCGCCATCGCGGCGGCGTTGTACCCGCGTTGCAACGTATCCGATGTCCTACACTCGTCCTGGGCATCAACAGCGATGTCTTGTACCCCATGCAAGAGCAAGAAGAGCTGGCGAAGCATATTCCCGGCGCATCCTTCGGAGTCATCGACAGCATCAACGGTCACGACGGCTTCCTCCTGGAGCAAGACCAGGTGGGTCGATACATCGACGACTTCCTGCGACAGCAGTAGCCGATACAGACCGCGGCTTCTTCTAATGTGTAGTTCACTGCATTTCGTTCGTTTTGTTTTGCCCTTTGGTATCGTTTTGTTGTGTGTTTCGATTTACAAAGGCGTTTCGAGTATACACTGCCCTGCTCCCATCGCAAGTGTAGGTGGTGTTTGTGCAGCGGTCGTAAAGCGATAAACCACGTTTCATTTCTCTAGCTCTGTTTCGCTTGTTTGATCTGGCTTTGTTCTCGCTCGAGCAGCTCGGGCTGTTGCAGCTGGGCGGTGGCCCGTGTGGGGAGGCAGTGCCCCTTGATACCCGCCGCCACCACCATAGCGGCGGACACACGCGCCAACGATCTCGGAGGATTGATGAGTACTGCGAATAGGAAGCGAAGCCATCGCTGGCTGGGATGGTCGGGCAGGGCGACCAGAGGGAAGTACGCCGGGGCCTGGTCGTGCAGCGCCAGGAGACCCCAAAACACCGCCCCTGCCACGACAAAGACCGTCACAAGCCCCCACATCGACCGATCACCATCACCAACAAGGAAACTGATGGCAAAGACAATGGGAAAGACCACGATGGCCAACGAATAGAACAGGGCCACATCTTGTACGCCGGCATACAGCAGCGGGACCACCACCGACGTCACCAACTCCGCACCGAAGAAATACCGCAGCACTCGGCCACAGAATGCAGAGGCATAGTCACATGGTATTGATGCCCAAACCAAGGCAATCAAGGTGACCACACGGGCAACTTCCACTGCTCGCTCCGTAGCGTCCACCGGGACCTGCAGCGGCCAGAGACCTTCGTCAACAAACGATTGAACAGGCAGATGGCACACCACGAGCATGGCTACGGCCAGCTGGATCTCTTCCGAGGCCACTCCATGTCCTATAAGCTGGCCCGCTTCTTTGGTACGTGTCGTGGGCGACTTCGCTGGTCCATTCAGCAGGCGAAGGACGATCACGACGATGCTGAGGACCAGCACCAGCGCCGACAAGCCAAACTCGCTCATTCCCTACGCACAACAACAGCAGCAGACAGAGCACCGCGCGTCCATCGATATGAGACATGCTTTTGCCGAGTCATGGTCGATGCGATCAACGTTACCACAAAGGTCTGGTCGCCCATCAGCAGGTAGAAGTGATATGAATGATGCAGCTCCTCTGTGGCACAAGGTTCGATCGGTCAGAGCGCCGCACACACACGCACTGCTTTGATGAGCACACGAGCGCTTCAAGCAGTGTTTGTCGACACTTACCTTCTAAATAGTTGCTGCCGTACAGGAGATCGTACACGAACTTCAGCAGCGGCAGCTTGCCCGTCGCCAGTGCCGCTCGTCCGGTCGCAGGCCCCGTCGCTGTTGTCGTTTTCTTTTTCGACCCACCGCCAACGCGATGAAAGCGCAGAGCAATCGCATCGACATTGCGTCGAAGGAAATGACTCAAGGCTTGCTGTAGTGACAATAGGGCTCTCGCGTCCCCGTGATCTGTGTCGTCTGGTGCCCCGAAGCCGAAGATGCGCGCGCACAAGTGCTCTGTATAGCCTTCCAACCGATGACGTATCCGCGTCTTTGATGACGAAGACGACACGCTTTGCTCTCCTGGTAGCAGATCGCGGACGACATCTATCGCCTGGAGGGACGTGGTGTAGATGTATCTTGATAGGTGCGGCACAGCACAGGTGGGCAGGGTCAGGCCGTGGTGAGGGTGCACGTGGACTGTGTAGGACACCAGGTCCATGTTTGGCTGCGTTCCCATGTGGTCATGTGCTATCAAACTGATGTCTTTCCATTCCGAGGATGCAGACAGCTCGGACAAGTCCAACAGATAAGCTTCACGAGTCAAGGCAGATACGGGGCGGAAATGATCGTAGACCGCTGACTGCACGAACTCGTGAAGCGCGGCTGACGACGGTGCTATGTGAACAAAGGTCTGCTTTGCTACCCATTTGGCAGAACGATAATTCTGCGCAAGACTGTAGATGAGATCCATCCAGGCTACGTCTACTGACGCTTGGTCATCCCCGGTGGCGGTGATCAGCGTTGGAACGATCAGACCGACGAAGATTCGTTCTCTGGCGGACGGAACTTGAGTGGACTCCATGGTGAAGCTCAATGACGTGCTATTTCGAAGACAAAAGCTAACTAGTGGCGATAGAATCTCGCATGGATTGATTGATGGGTCCCACTTGTCATGACTAGCGATGGTCACCGTTTTGTCTACCACGGAGCTTTGCACTGGCAAGGCATGCTCGTCAACAAATAGTGAACGAGGCTTAAGTTCTCCAGTCGATATTGAGACCAACGGGTGCAGAATAAACAGCCAACAAACGCCAACAGCGTAGAGAACAACTGGCAAAACGTAGAGAAGTGGCCTTACCATACCATTCGATGAGACACTTCCCTAATGTACGTCAACAACTCAAAGAAGAACACAGTGCCCAAAGAATCTGGAGTATCCAAAGAAAGGAAGGACTATGTGACTACGTGTTTATTGTAGTTATTTCACCATAAATAAGAGTGAGAAGCCAGCAGAGCCGTCGTTGCGCAAATTTGTAACGCCTTTTGATATGGAAAATGGAACACTCGTCTGCAGTGAACTTATCACTATTAGCTTAGCATAGAACCACAAATAGATGAAGTAATAACTGGAAACTACCTGATTTGGTGTCTTCAAGAGTTTATGTTTATGATGAACTGAAGGCAATCTCCTAAGCTAACATACACATCTACCCTTTTCTACATAACCCCAGATCTCCCATTTTCTGCGATCCTGTGTCATCGTCGTCGCGGACATCACACGCGGCGGTCGCGGCGCTGTGCGGCGATCTTCTTGACTTGCGTTTGAGCCGCCGCAATACGGCCACTTTTATTCGCAAAAAGAGGGCGACGCTCGATCGATTCGCTGCAAAGAACTGCAGTCTGTGCGATAGACGTTGATTCCTTCGATTAGTAGGGCAAAGAAGCGACAGATCTTATCACTTGACGATCAAGCGCCCCGCAACCTTTCGACACCGTATCAGGCTCCAAACAACAAACCATGTCATCTTCCGTCAGCTTTCTAGTCATTTGCCTTCTGTTATGCGTAATTATCATCAAGTGCGCTGAAGATGGTGATGTGTTTTACTTCGCCTATGGCTCAGATATGCATCAAAGCCGTGTGGTCGACAAAGTAGGTCGAGTGGCGAACGTGGGATTCGCGGTTCTAAATAATTGGGGGTTTCGATTCAGTAAGTTTGGAACTGATGGTACGGGCAAGGCTAATATCGTAGAAGAGAAGGACGCTTCTGTTTATGGCGTCGTCTATCGTTGCTCTCGACGACAGCTGGACACGCTCGATCAGTTCGAAGGTGCCCCTGACTTTGCTGGCAGAGAATCTGTCTCTGTGATATTAAAGGCTACCGGTCAAACAGTCGAAGCCATTGCGTACAAAGCGACGAAGAGAATGACGATCAACCCCGGTTTACCTCCTTCCACAGCGTATCTGACGGACATGCTGCAAGGGGCTAAGGAGCACAGTTTCCCGTCGGAATTTGGTGTGCATTTGCAAGCATTGCTAAATCAACTGGGTTATGTTCCTGAGGATCAGAAAAATCGCCACAGAGAATTATAGATCCGTTTCATTGTCAGTGGGTCGCTGCGCCGATCATTTGGCGCCTACGTGCGAAGTGATTGGCTTTGTGTGAGTATGTGTGTTTTTGTGTTTGTTGCTTTGCGTTATATTTGGTGTTACCTTTTTCATTTTATTGATTGATTTGACTGTTCTCGGCATCGCTGCAAACGATGTGTGTTTTCAGTCACTACACGACGCGCTGGTGGGCGGCGATGTATTTGTAAATCATTGAATTTCATTCACGATGCAGCTCTGTTGTCAAGCACCCCGATTCATCGACGCATTGAAGCCTTGTGCTTGTATCAAAATGCTACTCAGCGTCATGTTGCTGGGGCTTCATGTTCGCAATGCACAGTAGCTGACGTTGATGGCACCATAGCGAAGGACCAATGGAGCGCGTCCAGATTCCAGCGCCTGTTCTGGTGTCCAGAAGAGGTTATTGCGCGAGAGAGACACGAATTTGGTGCTCATCTGGGCGCTAGCCGTCATTCTGTTTCGGTTCCTGTCGTCGTTAACATACCCAGTTAACGCTATCACGCGATTAGGCACACAATCGAGCTGAGAACACTCGAAAAACAGTGAATATGGGATGAACTATAATGTTATACAGAGCAAAGTCTAACGCACTCTCAACAACACATGCACACCGGAATCCGTCTCAACAATGCCACTCATCTCACCAGGGTTCAGACGGAAAGACTCCTCCTCGAACGCCTTTTGCATTTGGCCGCGGCCAAAGAGACCCAAATCACCGCCACGTTCATGAGATCCGCAATCAGATTCTTGGTATGCAATTCTTTGAAAGACTTCGAAGAGAGCTTGGAATCCTCCTTGTGCTTCGGCCGCACGAAGTTGATCGACGTAAGATTGGATCTCAGCGCGAGCTTCCTCGATGGGCTTGGAGATAACTTCTTGGCGCCAACTGGATGGTCGTCTTGAACCACGATGCTTGCGAAGGATATGAAACACTTGCACTTGCGACTCGTCTACAGGAACTGCAGGTTGAGTTGGCATTGTCCAGGTGGTTTCACCGGTGTAACTATTGATATAAAACATACGTCCCGGGTGGGACTTGGATTCCTTTTGCGTCCAACCAGAGGGCAACATTCTTGGCAACTATGGTTTCCTTCAGTTTGTTTGTTGCATTTGGTCGACCGGGCACATCGATCGATGGCTATTTGACCGGGCAGCGGGTTGTTTCAAATTTCACGTCACATCGTCGTCGTCGTCGTCGTCCTGGACGCGAGCGTTACACCTTTGACCCTTGGACATAGCAGCACACCACACACACTGGAGCCCCACCGCCGAGATCGCTTAACACATCAACCTACTGTAGTAGTGTGAGAGAGGGAGAGGTTTGGAACTGAGAGGCCTTTGAGTTAATAAAAATACCATCGACAAAACAAATTTCCATTGAAAGCTACGCTACTACTGTTTTTGGGTGCTCGAAGCACAGGTGGGGGCGGGGGTCGCTGTTGTGTGAGTCCGACCATCAGATAATGCTAGGACAGGAAGTCATCAACTTTCTGCCGCGTCTTCGTAGCATGATCCAAACCAACCCACAACACGTGTTGTAATAATTACGAGGAGAACTGGTCACGACACATTTACTGGTTCAACCAAGACTTCACCTGCGACCAGATCTTGTCACGCGCATCGACCACTTCTTGAGAATCCGTCGGTAACGATTCGTGCGTCCAGAAGTGATGACTGGCACCCTTCACCCACAAGGTAGGCTCTTGGACATTCGGAGGAGTCAAGACGGAATTGGCGTGCCAAGGATCAATTTCACCGTTGACGAAGAAGATACGCGACGATTGGATATCCCGGCCACCGTAGATCGCTTGGGCATTCGCAATCTGCGCATAGACATCCTCCGACGCAATACCAAAGGACGTCTTGCACAGATCCAAATCAGAATCGATGTTGTGCAAGCCTTGGGTGTATGGGCATTCTGATCCCACCTCACAGGTCTGATAGAAACCCCATTCCGTGCATGTTTGGTACAACCAAGAACGGTCAGGGTTGCTGCTCGAGGCCCAGAAGGACACCGTCGAATCATAATTGACAGGAGAGCAAGTTCCACCACTCATGGCAGCAGATAAAGCAGCGAGTTGGTCGACAGGATTCTTCAACGCATCTTCAGAGGCGGTCAACGTTTGGCAAATCGACGCGATGTTGCAGTTCGCCGTGGTGCACGCGGGGTCATTCGACTGGACGGGCAAATAAACAACACCGTCACCAGCAAATGCTTCTTGGTTCTTCTCGTTATCCAAAGAGCGGGGGACGCAGATGTTGAATTTCTTCTCCAATTCCCGACGACCCACGTCAGACTTCAACAACTCGCCGATGGCCTTGTGACCCTCCGCGATGACGGCGAGACACTCGGCAGAGCCTCCGACGTCCTTCGCCGACATGGAATGCGCCACAACGTTGTTGTAACCAGGCATGTTCACTGACGCCTGCAAAGGAGCCGACGAGGATACTGCGGCGTGGACCAAGTGAGGATAGCGAAGACGCGTGAGAGCCGCGAGCATTCCAGGGTACGAGCCACCCCAAGTGACCCAGCGGTTGTTCTTCTCCAGGTGATATTGCTCATTCATCGTGGAAATGAAGTGCGCCAAGTCACCAAGGGCTTGTTCAGTGTTCAACCACTGAAGGTTGGCCGTCGAGAAGTCCTTTCCGAAAGGATTGGACAAGCCGTAGTAGCGATGCTCCAGGGCAAACATCAAAGCGCCCACTTGACTGGCAAGCTCTACCATGTCTGAGCAGTGAACAGAGTTCGTCAACACAGTGCGATCCATAGGAGGACCTTCACCACCGACGCACAGGAACACCGGGCCATTGTTCTCGCTTCCCTTCCAGAACGTGTCGTTGACGAAGTAGCGCTGTTGGAAAGTTCGAGCCTCTTGGCGATCAAAGTGATCCAACGATTGGTTGACGTACAACTGTCCCTTCAATTCAATGCTGTTCAACGCCAACTTATTGTCGACGGCAACTCCGTTGTACATCAACTTCCCACGATGCCATTGTGGCAAAGCAGCGATGCACGCCAAAATACCAACCAAAACCAGAGCACGAATCATCATCCTTTCTATTCAAAAACCCTTTGGTGCCCTAAATGGTCAAAAGATGTTGTGTTTCGCGTCTCAATTGTTCACTCTCTTGTCGACGAATCGACCTTCTTCGCTGCAGCCGACAGCCGACAACAGCAGCGAGCAGCAGCCCGGCCTACGACCCAGTTCCTCACAGTGAAGTAGGAATGGTAGGGTTTGGGTAACCTCATCCACCTGGCTCAGCTCAGGTGCTGCAGCTAACAATCCTAGTAGTACCGATGGCCGGATAGTTCCGACCATTATCGTTCACACCAACAAGAAGACATAAGATGAAACAACATAGCTTATAACAGAAAAACACACACGAGTTTACAGTCGGCTCCAATCCAAACTGACTTCAACCACACCACCGACAACTTCAACTAATAATCCACGTCACCTGCCATGAAACTTAAAACTGATTGGCAACGTCATGGAAGCATTAAACTCTCGTTGAATGATTTTCTCACAAAGGTTGTCCAACTGGCCCTGTTCTACGTCGAAGGTGCCCACCGAACAACTGCGCAACTTGTGCAATGGCTTCATACTGACCACGACGTCGTCCACCGTCGCGTTCCAGACAAACGGATGCGATGCATGCACACAGCTTCCACCAGTTGCACGACGAACCATATACGGAAAAGACAAAGACAAACGGCGTAGCGACGACGACTGATGATTTACCAGGGGGCGAAAGAACGACGCCAGTGAAACACCACACGCACCGGCCTCCAGTGGATCCGGTGCGACCGTGTCCGTGGCGCTCACAGCACCTGACATGTCCGCGTAGCCTCCCACCGAAAACGGTGGCGTCAGACAAGACGTTGGCATTCCCAGATGCGATGGAGACTGGAAACTAAAGCTGGGAATGCGGGAGAACGATTGCAGTGTGGGTGACATTGCGCCTTCCAACGGGACCATGGCAGCCGCAGCAGACCCCACCGTCATGGACAACGACTGGAGACATGGTAACGAGGATAAGAAGTCTGTCCAGGTGAACGAAGGACGAGCATGAATGCGAGGCAGAGCCTGCCATTGCAGGGTCACCTGCGTCAACTGAGCGCCCACGGCCCGCAGACACAACAAAAACTCCAACGCATCGATTTGCTGACCGTACAACGGCAAATGCGACAAGTCAATCTGTTGCAAGCGAGGTAACTGGCAGATGGACATCGCAAAGGCATCGTAGAAGTCAACATCATGTTCGCTACTGCGGTATTTCAAGAAGCGTAAGCTCGGACAGCGTCCACTCAGTATTTCCTGCCAAAAACTACATCGATCGGGGCCAGTGGCCAACTGGCTGCCCATCAACGCATCATACGACAGAACCAACCGCTCCAAGTTCACATACACATCATGACTGGGAGTAGAACAGAAGAACCAATCCATCATGTCATGAGGATGGTTGAACACCGCGAACTGTGACTCCGGTGCCTCGATGCGCAATGCTTGCAGCTGTGGGGTCACGTTACCGTCGCCTAAGAACGGTGCGAATCGCAACGCTTCCAGCCGATGAGACAGGAAATTCGGCAAATAGACGATGACGTCGAAGACTTTCAAGGCATGCAACGGAGCAACGAGCAACCCATCCTCATTCTGGCGATGGTGACCCTCCAACGACCGGCACGCGCTCAACGTGGCCAACAATTGTCGCGTGGAGAAGTTGTCATCGCTTCCCGCGGTGACGACATGCACATCGATCGAACCTTGCATCTTCACGACCGGTTCTATCGACTTGGCAACGATCAATACGCGTTGTACATTCGGCGTTAACGAGGTCAGCAACGGAAAGAGCCACAGTAAGTTGCCTTCGAGTCGTTTCAGGTGGGTCATGGCGTGTGTCCCTTGCATCGCCGCGAGTTGCCGACAAAATTGATGGCAGGACACGTCCCGTCGATATTCTAACGTCGTTTGCAGTTCTGCATACAGAATGAGCGTCTCCATGCATGGGAAAGAACAAGAAGGGTTCGCAAAGAGGCCCATGTATCCATCTAACGAGAGGCGAACGTATTTGGAGATTTCCAACAAACGAAGGTTGCAGGCTACCGTCTGCACCGACGACGACAACGACGACGACGATAGTCCATAGGGAGACCAGCCATGTCTCAAGAAGTTTCCATGAGAATGAATGCGCAGCTTCTCCAGACGTGGGAATAGTTCCAGAGCCGCCGTCATCGCTTCAGCGGCAGAGACAGGGGTGCGCAGACACTTCAAGGCCAACGATTTGACGCTCTGAAAGGCCGAAAACTGACCGAGAAAGTTCTCGATTTCCATGTGACTCCCATCGGGACCCATGACCAAACGTAATTCCTCTACACTTCGATGTAATGACTTCACGACCGACAACATTTG
>SMOI01000648.1:0-13816 GCA_008000375.1 Poteriospumella lacustris | reverse complement strand
ATCTGGGGGAGCGACATCCAATAAAAGCGTCCTGACCCTGTAGCCACAGTAGTATACTACTGTTTCACTAAGGGAATATTGACAGTCAATCCCGAGAAGCAATGTCGGAGGAAGAATCCATAGATGTGTCCGTCGGTGCAAAGGGTTGGTTTGGAACCGACTATCTGGCAATTAAATACATTACAGCAAGGCGCAGCCAACAGACTCAACGTTCTAGAAGTTGGAAGCTTGAGGAGTGCGTACGGCGCACGGCGTAGGGGAAGCGCGGCGACATCAAATCTTCAACAGCAGTATACACTACGGTATCACTAAGGGAACAAACAAGCATTTCAAGACTACCTTCAGGACTACCACGAGCGCTGCTTTATTTGTCACATAACATGTCCGTCACTTGTCTCGATTGCTTCGGCCCCTATAAACTTTACGTTTCTTGAGGCGAAACACACAATTCCCATCGACATTGCCAATGAAATTACACCCTTCTTGTGAGTCGGCATCCAGTTGTCTTTTTTGCTGAATGTCACGTGTACCGTAATGTTAATTACTCGTGACCAAAACGCAATATGATATTTTAAATGTTAATTGTTTTTGCTATAGGTGTTGTTTAATAACTGATAGGCAAAACGCAACACACCCCAGACTCAAGGGTCACGCTGACTTGGTTGCTGGCCCGTGAGTCTCGCCTGCATCTTGTGGAAAGAATCTCCGACCAGGGGCTTGGTAAAAATATCAGCAAGCATCTCGTCAGTTGGCATGTGATGCAACAGCAATTGATATGTCTCGTCCTTGCAACTTCGTGGCGCTTCCGTTCGAGCATCGCAAGCACGGATTGGTTGTTCTGGGCAACCCTCACGGGCCCCAATGGGAATCTCTGACATCAGCAGTTGACGCAGGCAAATGATATCGGTACTTCCATCGGTAAGAGCCACCAACTCCGCTTCAGTTGAGCTTTTTGTCGCAACTGCCTGCTTCGATTGACTTCAAGTGAGATGACTTCCACAGGACTGGCGCCCCATTGATGGTAATAACAAGTAACAAGTGCGCTGCGGCTTTCTCCGGTGTTGTGCACACCATATGCCGCGTCCACGAAAGCTTGAACATTCAAATCAGTCTACTTGCCCGAGAATCTCAGTCCGAGAGTTTTCGTCTTGTTGAGGTACTTGACGAGCCTCTCGAGTTTAGCCATATCGGGTGCAACACTGAACTCTTCCAGTCAGAAAGCTGACCGCTGTCAGAATATCGGGTCTGCATCGCTTCGCTGCATACAACAACTTTGCCACAGCCGTGTGGAAGCGCTCCTTCTGGTTGCGAATCAACTAGGTGCTTGTCTCGTTGCTCTCGAACAGGGTGCTCTCAGCTGGAGTCTTCGCGTATGTACGCGTTCATGTCGACTTCAATATCGGGATTCGTACGACGGATTCTCATTCCAAGGTATCCAAAAGAGTATCCTTGGTTCAGTTTCACTTCGGCGAAAGTAGTATTACCGTTCTGGTAGTTTCCTAAATTACTATCTGAGATAGTCATGAAAGACACACCTTGAGTGATAAAATCGATCTCTTCGATGTCCACCACTTTATCCATTTCTTTGGCGGCATTTAGCATCACGCCCTTAGGTACTTTCTTATTCTCGAACCATATAGAAGGAATATCAGGACGTAATTCGACCTTCACTTCAGGAGTGGAAACAGGTTTGAGTTTATGTAAATTTGAGTATTTGAATAAAATCATATATAACACAATTACTTAAAATATTCTTTCGGTTTTCCCGGATTCTTTTCTCAGTGCGGATTGAGTGTCGATTCATCGAGTCGTCAAATGGATCGAGATCAACGATCAAAGACACCTTATCAGTTCCTATTAATCAGTTCCTATTTATCATTTCCAGAGAATTGGACACCATGGAAGAGGATGAGAATGGCAATGAAGCAAGTGAATCCAGTTCGTCTTCAAGTGATGCTACAGAGGAACCAACGATCCAAAGAATGAAACTAAGCAACTTGATTCAACAACAATCGTTGGAACAAGATCCGACAGACAATGGAACAAATGATCCAAGTAATTATCAAGTCACGTCTCTCAAAGTTAGGGCATTACGTGAAAGTAATGCTAGTTTTCCGATTGTCAATGGACTTCTCGTGGAGTGTGATACTTGTTATTTGGTTGGTGAAGAAGTGTCGACTAAGCTTGTCTCTTTGGTTCCGTTTAGTCAAATCCACAGTGCAGCGAGATTTGCAATGACTCTTAGCAATGAGACAAGAAGACTGATGTTCCGTGATATGTATCGAACGTTGAATAACATGACCCCCCATTTAATTGATGCCCTGTTTGATCCGCAATTTACATCGATGAGGGACTTTCAGAAAAAGGACATATGATTTTCAAAGTTCTGTCGTTCGCTTGGACCCATCACAAATCATTTCAAGGGGTCCAATTGCCGAACTTTCACGTGATCCACATCCCGACGGATATTTCAATACCGATGACAATGATGACGGCGAAGACGAAGGTTAATCCTACTCACTCATTTCATTTGTAAGGGTCTGATGCTTTGCTTGATGTTTTTTAGCGTGATGTTTCCACATACGTTAGTAAGAAGGTAGCAATGACAACAATATGTAATCACGCAATAATTAAGTCGTTTCCCCACAATTTCGTTTTCTCTCACTTTTCCAGGAAAACCAAATCCTTCACGTCTCCACGCAATTTATTGATGAAGGTCATCAACAGTCACGATCAATTGAGTTGATTATTTGAGTTGATCAAATCAAGCACCATGGAAGGAATCGACTTGAAAACGACTACCCGTGAAGAAATCTCAGCGCAGGTTAACGCGAGAAGGCGACAACACCGAACCCACACGAAACCGATGAAGAAGAATTCGAACATCTCCCGAAATGGGAAGGTCTGATTTGCGAAGATATTAGGAAAGATTGGATGTCATTAGTTTGCCTCGGTCCAAAAGTATTTGCCCAACGAAACCTACCCCTTCCACCAACGCCACGTGATAAAAAATACATGAATGGAACAGTGGCCCCAAGCAACAACACACACACGTCCGTCAAAGTTCGCGTCTTGAAGGAAATGAGTACGACGAAATTGGATAGAATGATGTCAGAGCCCACGTATTATGTCGTCATGTGTGAAGAAGTTCACGAGAAATTCTTGGGCGTGGTTCTAACCATATCGGCGGAACATTATCGCAAGGCGTGGGAAAACGCGATTACGTTTCACGAGGAAGATACACATTGCTTGATGCTTAGGGATATGTATCAAAATCTGATGTCTCGTGATGATGTTCACGAGTTGTCCCCCTTAGAGTTAGATCTCTTTTTAAAGAATGCTGTCAAATTTTACTTTCTTCGTAAGAAGTGGTTTGGCACAAACCCGTTAAACCAACAAGAGTCATGGCATGGTTCACGTCAAGACAATATATAAGTCCATGGCAAGGGATGATTAATAGCAGAGCGGAATGACAAAGATATGACAGGTTGAATAGAAGGTATGTAAAAACCTCGTAAGTAATCATCCTCGTCCATTTCGTCGATTACTTTCTTGGTCTTCTTGACGGGTTTCTTGATCGGCTCCTCGCCTTCCTCATCTTCATCCTTCTTGTCCCAGAACCACGTCGGAATGTCAAGCACATCATCAATATCCAGTTTGTTATTGGTAAGTACTATCCTCATTTTCTCGTTAGAAACTTCGATTAGATAGGTCTTGGTTGTTACGTCATCTAACTGGAATGACGTCTTGAATATATTCTTGATTAAATTGACGATTGTATCATTCAGCGGCACCGCAACAATATCGTCTCTAAGTACCGATATTCCCGATGAAGTTGACTTCTTCGATGAAGCAGACACGTCCGAGCGAATCCCTTCAGCTCTTTTATCGTTCATTTTGGTTGTCGTCTTGTTGATGACCTTGTTGACTTCCGCGCAGTCGTCGTCGACATCAATCTTGCGCTTTTTGCTCGACATTTCAAGCTCCTTTTTCCCATCGTTGATGACTGCTTCCTTGGTCACTTTCTTTTGATATTTTGACTCAGGGGTTCCAGGCGAATCCTTGTTTCATATCACGGACTTCGCGAATCTTCTGAACCATTCGCTTGGTAACAAGAACATCCTTGAATTTCGAGTCAATTTTGTTTGCCTTCAAGAACGCAACCAGGGCCTTCATGTTGTGAAATAGGTCGAAATCACTGACCGTTTTCAACCCATACAACGATACCAATACGCTCTCCGACAGATACGCAGACAGATACTTGCGAAATGGTATCATGAATGAATTGTCTCAACAGAGAGATTCATTCCCGTAGTGAAACAGTAGTATACTGCTGTGGCTACAGGGTCGGGACGCTTGTATTGGATGTCGCTCCCCCAGATGTCGTGTCGCGTTTGGGGATCTAGGTTTGCATGGGCCATATTGAGTAGTTCTTGCTCCGGTTATACCGATGGAAGAATGAAATAAAGGGCGCTGCCAGCCACAAGGAGGTGTTCCCTGGTATGCACGTATTAGTACTATGTAATACGTTAACTATAAACCCCGCGATATGCGCGCACGCTTACGCAGTGGTACATATGTAGGGAGTCGTAACGTTGGAAACGACAGAGACGTCAGAGCGCGCGCTACGCGCGCACTCAAACCAAGCCGTTCGCGCAAAGCGCGAACGGCGACAAATGCGCGCGCGCTTCACGCGCACGCATGTATACATAAGTTTGTCGGTCAAAGTTAAACACACGACACACAACAACCAATGGTCTGAGTGCGCGCTTCGCGCGCACTGGAACCAAGCCGTCCGCGCAAACCGCGAACGGCGACAAGTGACATGTGACAAAACACTACCGACTGATTGTTTCATGACGACAGGAAACAGGTGAAGTACGTCTATGCATTTGAAACGAGTCTATATAAGCTTTTAACAACCTATTACATCGTACGAGCGTTGCATTAAAACAGAAACGGACAAATAAACGTGGTAGAACCACCAGAGGTGTTCCACCTCCTTGTGGAATTAACGTACATAAGTACGGTTTCACTAAGGGTCCTCGCGCTTAGCTCTGGTATCACAAGTGGTCAACATATTTACCGAATTGGGAATTCAACTTCATAAACATCCCGTCCCTCATGTCGATAACAAGGTGATATGGCCTTACCGTTGCTTGAGAAAAAGGTCTGCAGGTGCAATGGATTGTGGCCGCGATCGAAGGATCAGCTGCAAAACACAGGCACTGGTGTGAGCGAACAGGTAAGTCCCAGTTCCTCAACGGAGGGAACAAGGCCAAAGCATCGAGACATATCAACTTGAAACTATTCATGATACCATTTTAAAAGGAACAATCAGATTTAACCATGAAGACGAGGAAAACCAACCTGCAGATGCTTTGACAAACGTCATCGATCATGCAAAGTTCCATCATCATATGCTCAACATACTTGGTCGTCTACGTTGACTTCCGGCAGCTCTCGAGCTGCTTGGAAGCATGACGACGAGCGTGACGACGACAACGTAACGGTCGACTGATCATGACATTCCGGGATATTTGTGCGAAATGTCATGAACGCAACAACCCACGATAAGATCCAAGATAAAAGCAATGCAGCGCACAAGTATGCAAAGCTCTTAGAAGACTTGTGACCATGCTGTTGCCGGAGCGCAGGCGTTGTAACTTTCACTTCTATTTAATTCAAAGCTTTCGAGCACTGTTTACCGGCGCGTAATCCGGAGTTTACATCGTACGGCTTCTCAAAGGGCGAGAGCCGCTCATCTGTGGTCACCAGATCAGATTCAACACGCTCGCCTAGGAAGCGATGACCCAAAACGGGTTGGGGTTTGCGTGATTTGAATCGAGAATTAGTTAGACGTTTACAATGGAAGGAATGGCAAAAGGGCCTTCCGAACACCCGGCCAAGTCCGACCCCAAGGCCGCACATCAGAACGAATTGCTCCCGGCCCCAAGCTTCCACCCTCGCCGACTCACTCAACGAGAAAGTCAACCCCCACATCCCCGTCCTGATGCCCGGCAACGTCGCGGAACTGCTGACGTTGAAGGCCCGGCTCGCAGACCATCTGCGAGCCGAGTTCACGTTCAATGGCAACATACTGGTAACCCACGTGTACTACACCGGTAAAAACGTCTTTCGTGCGCACAGCGCATCGCTGAATGGGGAAAGCCTAGAGCAAGCTCCTGAAGGCCCAAGCCTTCCAGGCGGCAAGGATGCTCCTGGAGAACAGGCTGGCAGGTCCTTCACAAGAGCCGCAGATTCTTGATTTTGTCGAGTGAGGCCCATCGCTAAAGCGTCGAATAATTCCCTTAGTGAAACAGTTGTATACTACTGTGGCCACAGGTAAGCTTTTGAGCACAACATCCAGAAAACCTATAAGCCAACAGTTCGCTTGTGGAAGAACATCGATCAAAGCACCACCGACAGTGACGTTGACAAGGGAATTTCAGCGGCCATATTACAGGTTAATAAAGATCAGCAAGGTGATGCAGCTTTGTGGTTGCCAAGTTAAAGTGAAGACTACAAACACTGCCGTCCATTTTCTTCCGAGACCGAAGTTATCTCAGCTCTAAGGAACCGGTTTCGCCTCGCGAATCTTGGTGCAGATGGTAATGAACTGAGAAAGAAAGAAGTGCTAAATGAACCCCCTGCCCCTCACACGGAAGCAGTACTCATGCTCGGTCGCCGAATCTGATAAATCGTTGGAAGCCTAAATCATAGCCCTAATGGCGGAAGAGAGATGTTTGTGTCCACATTCACGACTCCATAATGACGAAGGCCATCTACCCACTACTGTACGACATTCAGAACGGGATTTATGATTTCAACGTAGGTTAGTTTGGGCCGAAGCAATCGAAAGCCTGAGACGACAAACGACAAACGACTAATGACAACCCACGTAAGCCTATGGTCTGAGCGCGCGCTACGCGCGCACTCGAACCCAGCCGTCCGCGCCAGCGCGGACGGCGACAAGTGACACATGTCAAGTGACAAGAGAAAAACACTACTGAGGTAGGGGCTTCAAACGGACTGACTGACGGACTGACGGACTGACAGAAAAACGAAACTTGGACCCCCACACCCCTAAAGGCCTTCTCAATCACTCAGTGACTGCTTCGGAACGTCTCGTAGGTACGCTTCAACAATAGTTTCCAGCATGCTGTGGGCGAACACGAGATGCTCAAACATCCGTAGGCTCATATACTTCGTTGTTCTTAAGCAAGGCTCGCAAGTTGCAAAGTCTAATAATCGCAGACTTAGAATCGCGTAGAATTTCCTAGGATCAACAATATGGTTTGATACAAGTCTCTACGGGTTCCGCCTGGAGCTCCACGTGCAATCGGTATAAAACGAAATAGAGAGCTGAGGGACAATTTGATGTGCTTGTTGGAGCTTTAAGAAACGTTTGACACTGTTCTTAAACGGCATGGGTGGCTCCGGGATTGTAAAGGGTGTTAAACTTTGTAATCAATCAACAGTTTCGCTTGCTTCTCGGCAGCAACTCATCGTAACTAAGCATTGTCAGGAAGTATGTTCCGAAGCAATCACCACTGTGATTGGAGAGGCCTATAGAGGGTGTGGGGGTCCAAGTTTCGCCGTGTCTGTATGTGTGTGTACAATGTCATTGTCACTTGTCACATGCCGCTCTTGTTTTTCTGTCACTTAAACTGTCCGCGCGTGCGCGTACAGGCGTTCGTATACATCGCTCGTCACTTGTCGCTTTTTATTTGTCACCGTATACTTGGCGCGGACAGGAGTTCGCGTGCGCGAGTAGCGCGCGCGCACATCGCTCGTGTCTCGATTGCTTCGGCCCCTTTAAACTTTACGTTCCAGAGTATCGGGGGTATTTCGTGGTAGCAATCGTAATTACCATCCACAAATAGATTGATCAAGACAGCGCGATACAGATCATGATACTTTTGCAGACAATAGCAAGCTTCGCACATCCTTGCGAAGTGGTACCGTCATGTTTCAACCCACTGAGTTCACTGAATTCCGTCAATACCGACTTGATGATTGATTGGGAACTGTGTGCCAAACAAGGACGAATGCAACTTTCTCGAAATCTTCCAGAATACTAGTAGTCGTTAAGCACTGCTTGATTAACTTTGCTTCGTCTCGTGAGGAAATCTTCTTTTGCACGAGGATTGGCATTGTGTTGCGCTGCAACAATAGGGGCGATGGCGGCTCTAACTACAGCTGTAAACCAAGGTGTTGCAATGTCCTTATTTTCAATCCTCCTAATGCTTTGTGAAGAAGAACGACAACATCCAGGGAAAACGTTCTGTGAAGAAGTGACAGCAAAGCTAATGGGCCCAACAGGATGTCAAATTGATACTTACCAATTGTGTTTCGCAATCAGCTAAGGCGCCTTCTTGAAGTTGTCGACGCCGGATAACCTCACACTGAACCGCAGCGAAGAAGTCTGCTGCGGTTACTGGTTGTCCAGCAAAAGCATTTGGTGGCAACGTGATCTCATGAACGTGAATAATCTCCATAATTCGATTCTGCACAGCAGGTAAATGAATCTGATTTTGATCTAATCCCCGCCTTTCGCGTCGCTGCACGAATCAATGGGACACGACGACGATGATTTTTACACACCTGCACTTGCGCTTAGGAGTTTACGAGAACTTGTTCGACGGTCAACAGGGGTCTCAAACTGAAAGGGGTCCTCGATAGGATCACCCATCGTCACAGGAAGAACTAGAACTTTTGGATGGCTTCAATAGTGGCACCAAAGGGAACTTCCAGTTTTCCGAGCGCATCAACAAAATACTCATTTTCGAATGCCATGGTTGTTTGATTGCAATATGAATGAACTCTGCGAAGATCCCACGCCTTCCGCCTCAGCCGAGACAACTGTCACCTATCACCTGTCGCGATTGCCATCAACTGTAAGGCCCAACTACCGCGACAGTCGTCGAATGGAAGGTCCACGTTGGGCTTGTTGGGCGCTCTTTGTCCACGTACATGTTGGATGTCTCAGAAGTACATTTATTTGGATGTCAGCGGCTCCGTCGGTATCGTCGGCCACTTTCAATCGCAACGAAGAAGACAACGCGAATGGCCTGTGGTGCTGGTGGTGTCGCTGGTCATGTCCACGTCCGACGTGCAGCCGGTGGTGGTGCACAAGGCCGAGGCCTCAAACACCACCGAGACGACCATGTTTTACACCACCGTCACCGCCAACAGCACTCACGGTCGACGACGCGTGCCGAGCGCCACGAGAAGCCGTTGCGCGTCGAGGCAACCCGCACCGCGCCCGACTATGACGCGCCGTAGCACAGGTGACGATCGATCATGAAGATCTGCAGCTCATGCGCCTGCATCTCGGGCAGAAACTTGACCTTGAGGCGAGGTAAATGCCGTGGGAAAACACACGAAGCTGAACCGATTTGTAGCACTAGTTATGTGCAAGAACGGCTAGGCCAATGTTATTTAACAGTTGTGAACATTTAACGTTCACAAAGAGCTTTGTAGAGCGCCACTAGTCGTCGAGGGTCGACAGTGGCCCAGAAGACGAGCCCAATGATGTTTACATACTGACCATAACCAATCCACCCCATCAACGCCCGTCCCGTACACGATTGAACCTCTCGATAAAGCTCCGGTCAAGGCATTGGTTCCTCTTTTGGCCGTCGTCCCGTAAGAGAGGATCCAAACCAAAGTGCTCGCCAGGGCATCAAGCAGTTGGCCTGAGCGACAATTGGCAAATGACAATGACGAATTGACCAAGCGGCAAACACCAAGTGACAAAAGCGTGTCGCACTATTCAGCGATGAGTTGTTTTCCAATGGTGAACGTGTCTCAGAGTGTGTCAACACAGTGAATCGACCCAGTCGACATGTTGCCATGTCGCCAAGCAGCGGCGCAACGGCGAAACGCCCCTTCTCTGATAGAAAACGGCTTTATCAGGTGCTATCGGTCGTGGTTCGTAATATTATCGAAATGTGCAATACAATCCCTTCTTTAGGGCTGAATTCTTTGCGGGCGTAAGAGACAGAGGGGAGGGACAACATTTAGGGAAATAGGACGAAAAGGTACCCTTTCGAGCATCCTTGTTCATTTGAATTGGATTGCATGTTAGCGATTTGAAAGCTCGTTACGTTTCACAATCGATTGCCATGTCGGAAGAAGACTCTTCGCCAGACCGTCAAGGTTTGTTGTCTCAAAAGACATCGCAACAGTACAACAATGCCCGTCGTCAATTTTGCCGTTGCGTCGGTATTGAAGACGTTGTTGGCGATACGTTTGTGCCTGCTGAGCATTTGAACGATGTGAATATGGCAAAGGTTATTTCTGAAGTTGGTGAGTGAAGTGATTACAAGGCATGAGCCGTATGGCTAATTTGCTGCTATGCACTTGATGTTATTGATATGATAAAGTATGTGCGGCATAGGACGCGAAACGCGTACGATCGACGTCGACGAAGACAATGATGATGGAGTTTTTGTGCATGCAAGCGGCATAGCGCGCGCATTTCCGGTTGAAGAATCAACAGTCATGGTCCAGTAAAGTGCTTAACCAGATTTGCTTCTGGTTAAGCACCCCAAGACGTGGCACCAATACCATCAATGCCAACTGCTCTCATACCAACTGTTGTGTTTAATTTCATTACAAAACGCAATCAAAATGGCGACGAATATGTCATTCGTTGCAATTTAAATGAATATAGCTATTTTACGAACGCTTCCGCATTGGCTATGTAACTGGTTTTGCCATGGAATAACCGTGGCTAGACCACTCCTAGCCGTGGTATAACCGTGGTTATACCACTCCTACCCGTGGCATAACCACGGTTATACCACGCAATCGCTGATCATAATTGTGAAACAGCTGTGGTGGTCACCGTGTCTACCCCGCTCAGAGTTGTTTTCTTGATAAGGGTTAGTGAGACATTTGCGCGTATTAGGTCAGTAGCCCCGCCTGCCCGAAGAGAGTGAGTTGAGAACGCCTAATCCCGCCAGCGCGTACTTGATTCCGTTGGCGAGCCACGTCCTTTTGAGTGGGAGGTGAACATTGTTGTTCTGGTGGAAGAGCCACAATAAGAGTGTCGACATCTGCGGTGGTGTTGGTTGTGGTGTTGGCTAACGTGACGATGATGGCCGAGAGTGTTAGTGATAGTATTTCCGACGCTCGAAGCAGGGTGTCGTGCCCAACGTACACTAGCAGATTGGTGTGCGCAGGGTTTGCAGCGTGTTGCGAATGTACACGGTTGAGTATACACAAGGTAAGCGGACGCTTCCTGCTTATTTCGTGCAAATCGTCGTACTTTAGCTGCTTTTGATCTTTCGGTACGATACAAGAGATCTTCGCTTATCGACATCCATCGATTGCCCGTATGGATGGCAAACGTCTGCAAGGCTGAGCGGACGTAGTCTATCGACTGAGTGGAGCCGTTACTCCGTCTGATATACCAGAGTATATAGCCCCCATTGTCGTGTGGGAGATTGTGAAGGCTGGTAGGCGATTGCGGCGGCAGAACTTCATGTACCAAGCTCCGTGGCGCTGAACTGCCTTGGAAAACCACTTAGAGCTGATGAAGGCTCTCAAGCGGGAGAGAGCCTTCATATGGAGACCTGTAGACAGTAGAAGCGAAGCGAGATTGATTTGCAAGGAGATTGATTGACAAGGATATGTTAGCGGACTTGCTAACCATTCAACATTCAACATTCAACACCCTCCCTCACAATTTAATGAACTTTTCCCCACCACCCATCGCTACGGAAGCGAGAGGTCACGTGGTGGTTGAAGGGGTGTGCTTGGCGGAAGCTTCTGAAGGGCAACCGCGCCCAAGAACGAAGAAGAAAGATCTTTTGTAAAAGAAAGATGAAAGAAGAAGAAAGAAAGAAAGAAGAAAGAAAACCATGCCAAGGAAGCGGTTTTGTAAGGTTCACTTCGCATTGCTTTCGAAAGCTTAAATGAAATCGATAACTAAGGTTCTCACCAGTAATGTTATAATTCTCTCAAGAATAACATTTATGTGCTTATGTTGCACTGACTGTCCGGTTTGTCGGATGGTTGAGCATAGTTAATAATAGGTTGCAAACCACATGGGAACTTTCCCTTCGTATTTCTTCATGATGCGCACATCTTTCAATTCTGCGATGACCCTTTTCAACCCATCAGAAAACTAAACAATTCAGGTGTTTGTCTATTTTTAGAGTTCACCACCTTTTTCAACGCAAAAGAACGTTATGCTGCAAACATATCGTTATTGATATGTTATTGTTGAAAGCGTTCTCCCTGTTTTGTCTTCGATTGGCTGACCCAAATAGTATTGATGTTGATTTTGTTTTATTGGGAGCTTCAATAAGGCATCATCGTTCAGTGCCAGGCGGACGTTCGTTTCTCTACAAAATCGAGCCACGACGTTCAATGTGCGAGCATATCCAGCTCTTGTCTCAGGGGCAACTCTTCTCCCGACAATATCTGCTATTGTTTGGCGAGCCTGGTTGACAGAACCTGAAATATCATCCATTGTTTCGTCCGCGCTGACCGGCATCTCTTCTGTCACTGCCGTAGCCGTCACAGATGTCGCTGTTGCTTGCGTCGAAGACTGGCGCGCCCGCTTTCTGCCAGATTTTAAACATATAGTTATGCTTGGAGGAGACTTCTTGTGTCGCTTCTTCTTCAGACGAAACAAATGGCGCATTTCCCAAGACGTATTTTCTGTCGAGAGCTCTCTGAAAAATGAGTGATGTCAGTTCAGTATTGTTTCGTTCTTGCAACGAGCTTTGTTTCGCACGCACCCAAATTCTTGGGTCTTCAACTGTGTACGTTTTTGTGTTGAGTGCGACTGAAAAAAAACGGCCTCCGGCCAGTTTGGGAAAGAATATGTTTTGGGATGCTGTTCTGGGCTGATGTCAGAAGAGCATTGTTCGAATCTAATCAATTGAAGGATAGGGCTGAAAGAAGTTTAGGTTTCATGTTATTTGACAGGAGAAGGCCATAAACTGGGAGATGGCATGTGCTTCTATCGTGGTCCAGAAAGCAGGCTCCGCATATTGCTTCTATTTGCCACGTTTTGGGACAATGACGTTTCGCCCACATCCTTTTTTGGATACATGGTAGAGTCAATCTCTCTTGCATCGAAAAACCTGCCCCTGTTTATATGAAAAGAATTGTTCCAAATTAACTGTTTCATGCGATTGCTGATTTGGATTTACTTTGTGTTTCCATTTGTAGGAGAAATACCTTCACGGATGAGTTTGATTTCACCCCAGAGATTGCTAAAGTCGTGAAGGCAGCCAAAGTAGCCGAAAATATCGGACGGGATTTGGCCAAAAAGCAGCGTGGTACGTGGTTGGCTGGAAACTCTAGTTCACTTTGGTATTATCGATAAGAATCTGGTTGTCCATGATCCTTTGATAGCTTCCGACCGCGCAGACAGCGGTCAAAAAAGTGAGCTACCTTGGTCGCCCTCGAGTACCAGTCACGCATATCCAGGAATGACCTTCGAAGAATTTACCAATCAAGTGTAACAGAGCATTAAACAGTCCGGACAGGAAAAGGCGTGGGGCTATGCCAAACGATACGGATTCACAAATCGTCTTATGTTGACGGAATTATTGAACGTTGGAAATGGAGAATGGATAATTAATCAATAAACTTCTGCCTTTCTTGTCAAGAACGGCATCGAAGAGAACCGTCCTTAAAACTCCTCGGACAAAAGAAAGTCACCAGCGAGGACATCAGCTGCAGTTCGACAGCAAACTAGAATACATCAGAGTTCTGCGGACAGGACTTCCAGCAGCAGCTTTTGAGGAATGGAAAAGAGGTTTTCTTATCGTTCTTCGTGTTTTGTACG
>SMOI01000647.1:0-13837 GCA_008000375.1 Poteriospumella lacustris | reverse complement strand
CGTCGTCGTCGTCGTCGTCGTCGTCGTCGTCGTCGTCGTCGTCGTCGTCGTCGTCGTCGTCGTCGTCGTCGTCGTACTGGAGCATGACGACGACGACGATTTCACTTCAACAGACCTCTTCTTCTTCTTTGTCGTTGAACACGGAATGGGGAACATGGGAACATGTATGAGTCCAAAGACGGGGCGGTGAACGGACCCAAACGATGTTCAACAAAAACCACAAGTTGGTGATAGTGGCACTAAATCGAAAAAACGTCGAACATCGAACATCGAAGGACACTTGCAGGCCGAACGATCCTCAACCACCATATGACGACACTCCGAGGACAGCCGTATGATGGACCACTGATCCCATACTATTTTCTGGTTGTGTACAATATTCCTTGCACGATCCGCAGTTTAATTCACATCCTATACGAAGATGGAGGAGCACAGAGCATCGCGGGAATGAAGTTGGGGCAGGATAACACCAGCAAAAATGTGGTGGCAATGTTCGCCCAGTGGGGAGCCAGCCAGTTAGTGTTGGCCGTCATCATCTGGTACGTCGTCCTAGATCACCCACAGCTTACCACTGCGATGCTTGGTATGTGTGAATTGGAGCTGGTGTTGCGCTACTGGGTGTCGAGTTTCAAGAAGTGTCATACCGCCCACACACCGCCCGGTGGTATCGGCACCAAAGTTCTTCTGCCGCTGGTGTTGTTGATGTGGTATTGGAGTGCCTTCGGGTCTTCGGTCTCGCCCGTGTAACGTATTTTGGCGGGTGATAGTCTTTACATGGTGATCATTTGTCATCGTACATCGTTGAAACAGCGCACCGCTGTTGCGAATGTCGTAGTTTGTTGTTGCCAATGTTACTTGGTTTGTGCTACTTGGTTTGTGCGTATTAAGCTTTTCATTTGCAATTTGTAAAAGGAACAGCTCATACTGTTCATATATTAGTTTTAAATTGTGTCGTGAGACCCAGGAGACCACTGGTTGTGGGTTGTTGTTGACGTTCTCTTGTGTGGGACATTGACGTATACAAGGGAACCCCCCTCCGTGGTGAGTGGGATAGAATACAGCTTAGCACTTTGTTGGATCGTTTCACCCAGTGTCTCGACTTTTTAGATTCCACCAGAAGTATAGAAGGCCTCCTCGTTTATCGTCATTGAGTCAATCGACAATAATGGAACCACATCAGCCAGATCATTGGGAAGGAAGTTCGCACATGTGCGCTTTACTTCTAAGCTGACCTGATCTAAATAATTTTGAAAGTTTGAAACCTGAGAAGCAACTACCTCTATTGATATGAGCTTTTCAATTTCACTACGAGTCCGCTTCATGGCACCGAGAAACTTAAGCTTCCATTCCCCATTGTTCAGAACTGAACAAAGCATGTGTAAATAGAACGAGGAAATATCCCGTCTCAGTGAACGTCCACTGATGGACATGTAAAGATCAGTTATGTCGCAAATATCTTCAGGCCAAAGAGGCGATGAACTTTCCGCCATGTGTGGTAAAGTAACCGATGGAATCAAGGATAACTGCAGTTCACGTCGATGAAGACGAAAGCTTCTCAAAACTGCACCCAAAATGTTTCGCGTCTGAACTGGGAAAGAATCTGAACTGAACTGTTTCTGGCTGAGCAAGACACAATATCGATCAATCCATTCCAAATATACTGGCTCTTCAGCACAACTAGAGAACAAGTCCCAAACGTCAACTCTTCCGGCTATGGTCTTCAGCACTCTCTCCAAAAACTCTCTCACACAACGCGGCCAATACTTGCTCGAAAGATGTTCGGTGAAGAACTGAGTTAAAATGGAATCAATCTCTGAGTCAATTGGCGAGGCAATTGGCGTCAAGCTGTACTGCTTGGGATGCGGTATCATTGAAAATAAACGAAGCCCACCGGGTACAAAGGAAAGAGTAATGTAATACCCAGCAAATGAGAAATGTAAGCATGGGAAGCTGTGCCCTCCACAGGGCAAAGTACCCCCAAACGCCGCCAACCGCTCAGTACAGCTGACTAAGGTTAATTTACACGCATCAACCAGTGACACAATTTGTGTAACGTACACGTTCGTAGAGTGTGTAAATGTGCAAAGAGGATAGTATTGTATTTGGTGTTGTCTGTAAAAAGCAGCACCCCACCATTTACCGGGGAGGGGAAGCTCACCGCCCACCCACCGCTCGGTGGTATCGGCACCAAAGTTCTTCTGCCGCTGGTGTTGTTGATGTGGTATTGGAGTGCCTTCGGGTCTTCGGTCTCGCCCTTGTAACGTATTTTGGGAGGCGGTTGTCTTTACATGGCGATCATTTGTCATCGTACATCGTTGAAACAGCTGTTGCGAATGTCGTAGTTAGGGGCGTTCGGTTTACTTGGTTTGCGCGTGTTTGAGCTTTTCCTCTGCAGTTTTTGAAGGAAGCACTTCATACTGTTCATAGTTTGTTTTTGGAATGTGTCGCGTGAGACCCTGGAGACCACTCGTCTACAGCTCGTTGTGAGTTGTTGTTGACGTTCTGTTGTGGGGGACATACTGCCACATCATGGCCACCAGGCGATCGGTCACCACGGGTACTCCCGTAGCGGATTGAAGGTCGGCTTTCAATTTCTCAGGGTCGTCAATGGTGTACTGGTTCTTGTCGATGGAGGACCACAGGCGCTCCATTAAAGTGCGGAAGATCACCGGTGGAAACTGAAGCCGCAATTCAAGTAATTCTCTTGTCATCTTCTCATGGTCGCTTTCCCCGTCCTCTCTTTGCGTTTCCATAAATTCCTCTAAATCCCAATGGAATGATGCATGCAGGTCAGTGCTACTCATCACCACTCGATACTCACGAGCGGGATCAAAGGGTTCATCGTTAACACGTCGAATAGTCTGTGTGACGGCATCCCATTTCAATCCCGAGTCTGTTTGCAAAAACATCTCTACATCAGCAGACAAGAGAAGAGATGATGTAGGAGATGTGGTAATAACGACAATGTACCGGATTATCAGTATCTTTTGGGAATTGGGGTATTTGGGAATTTTGGAAAATTTGGATAATTTTTTCGCAGTTGGGAATTTTTGACGGTCAATTGTTTTGGTTTGGGAATGGAGTTTCACACATGAAATGCCATAAAGACGCTTGTATGCCCTCTATTTTGCAAGGAAGTTCCCCAATGAAAGGGACTTGAGAGAGAATCTTGTTTCGTTTCTTCTCTTGGAAGGTTTGATTGCGATGGCACCTTGAACAACTTGCTGTGAACGAGTTCACACCCCACAAGGCCACAGAAAGGACAGCGAAGACCTGTTTCACCTTCGAATGCTCCCGTGTTAGTAGTCACCGTGGTTGAACCGGATCTTCCATGCGGCCGTGAATGGGCATTATCTTCCAAGAGTAAGCATTATCTGCGGCTTTTTGAAGCACTGTCCACACCTTAATGGGCGAGAAGGAACTGAACCGTTGGCGACCCAATCATTTTCGCACGTATCATGAAGCACATTTTCGGACCCCATCATCGCCCTTTCATGGTTAATCGCTCATGATCTCTGTGCTGATTCATCGTTGGTACTGAGGGTGGCGATTCGTCCTTCAGAAAAAAGAAAGCCGCTTCTTTCTCCCTGTCCAATCACCTTGGAGGACGCTGGGCGCTCGTCTCGAGAGCATCAAGTTTCTGGTGGATTTTATCAGTTATGGGGCTTTCTCGCGTTTGTTAGTTTGAAGAAGCTTCTGCCATAGAGCGGTGGGATGATCCGTTCCGTACATACGTGTATCCTTAACTTTTTGAAGCGATAAAGCTAGTTTTGTGTTGTGTGCATGTTCCAATATGCGTTGCTTCGTTGCTATACAGGCGGTGGACCACACCACACTACCTTCTCTGCCCTTAGATACGGAAAAGCGGCAAAAATGGCCCGCCCTGAGATGAAACGAGATGAGGACCAAGACCCGTGTCGAACGGACGCATAGGGATGACACATTGGAATATTCTCTGAATTGGGAATTACAAGGAAGTAATTGTTTTAGAATTGGCAGGTAACTTACACAGTTTGGGATTTTCTTCGATAATTAATTATTTAATTTTCCCAAAAGATACTGATAACCCGGTACGTTCAACTTACACTGCTGCTCCGTACCCTTGGCGCGTCGTGAACGTTTGATCATATTTGCTACGATAGAACCGGGTACTGATCGGATGATGGGCGAGCTGTCGGAGAACTCAGCCTCTATGTCCGCTTCTGTCACAACACCTTTGTCATAGACTAAGACTCCTTGAAAAGCAAGAGCACTGAGCAAAACGATCTCTGCATCAAACGCTTGTTTCACGACATCCAACAAAAACGTTGCCATATCCGATTCGTCCACGTCCAATGTATCCGTACGGCGGTCCTCGACATGGCCTGGAATGATTGCCACCACAGTTTGTGCCTACAATCTCGTATTCACTTCCATCAACTCAATTCTCCGACAACGTGTCAAGTCGGATCGCACTCACCATTTCAGCAGCATGCCATTTCTCCGCATCATTAACGAGCGCTTGCAACGTGGGATCATTGGCGAAGTCTGAACCATACTGATACTCATTGGTGATGGATGTAAGATATCCGTCTTCGTTGAAGACGACATCCACAACCGTAAAACCAAAATGGCGTGTGCTGGTCTTGAACTGTAGTCGGTGAACTTGTTGGCTGAGTACACAGTGATTGTCACCTTGAACGACTGCTACCGCTGGCGATACAGGTACCCACGCCTTATCCACCGAACGATTCCCGTGGGTTCTCGCGTCGCCGACCGGAGACTCGTCATCAGCCAACTGACCACAACGTGTATCTGATATCCCCATGACATCCAGCTTCGGTACATTGTTAATTTCAACCATCACATGGCTGGACAAGCAGCGTTTCACACGAAGAGAACTACCTCGGTCATTTGACAATACCCAGTCGAATGTGGACGCATTGAGAACCCTTTCCAACCGTCGGGTGGTTGGTGCATCGCACACACTCGTTCCGAAGGTGGCCACTATCGGAACGTGGCTCGCCACCACGTTCAACGCTTGAATCATGTAACCTCCAAAGTCACGAACGTGCTCTGACGAATCGACCAGCATCTCCCCGGAATGCATGATCAACGATGGTCTTCCGGCGGAGAGCTCTTTGATCGCGGTGAAGAAGGACGGCAGATTCTCCAACTTGTAGTTTTGGTTGACATAGAAGATACGCACCTGATTGCTGAACTCAAAACCGTGGACACCATAAATCCATCTCATATCGAGTCGGAAACAAAGTCACAGTCTTACCTTGTGTTGCCAACCAATGAATGAAATCGTTGGGATCGGACATGTCGACCCCAGCGTCTCACTCACAAATAAAGTGACAGTAAGAAGAATAGACAACACCAGCATGACAATGATAAGTTTCAAGTACAAGTAATTGAATTGTGATTGGCGATACTGCAGGTGTTGTCTTGTCATGGGGATACGAAACACGAAACTCCACCAATGCCACGTGCCAAAGATTTCCCTCTCTTTTTCCAGATACAATACATCAATACAACGTCAAATCTGTCGTTTGCAGAACTCACCCCTCATGACGTAGTAACAAAGCGTAGTATCTTCTGTGATATTGAAAGGAGCTGGTCGAGCCATCGATTCAGTGAGCAGTGAGCCATGAGGACAAGGACGCATGAAAAACAGGACTGAAAACGAATGAGACGGTAAAGTTGCCGTTGGTTTGGAGTTTTGTACCTATACAAAGACTACTATTGTACCCCCATACAGATTTTATACCCCGTGCGCTGATCGTAACGCTGGTTCGTCGTAGAATCCAAGTCAGTTTCTCATTTATACTTAGCATCAAATATGATGGCGTACCGACTTGAATTAAATATGATGGCGTACCGCCTTGACCTCGCATTGAGACTTGCGAGGTCGCCCCTGTCCCTCGCCATGGCCCTACACTAAAGCTCGGTGTGGGATTGCGTCGAGCCATCCAATGAGAGAGAGGCGTCGAGAGAGTGGACAACCGGAGGCGTTGTGGACCCATTGTTCAACGAACGAGCAACGCGTAATTCAGACGTGTGTTGTGGGACATACTGCCACATCATGGCCACCAGGCGATCGGTCACCACGGGTATTCCAGTAGCGGAATGAAGGTCGGCTTTCAATGTCTCAGGGTCGTCGATGGTGTGCTGGTTCTTGTCGATGGAGGACCACAGTCGCTCCATTAAAGTGCGGAAGATCACCGCCGGGAAATCCGGATAAGGCTCGAAAATGGTCATGTCAGTTTCGTTCAAGTACGCCATGAGTTCCAGGTGATTGTCCATTCCCGCCAACACAGCACAATTGATCACCACTCGATACTCACGCGCGGCATCAAAGGGTTCACCGTTGACCCGTCGAATAGTCTGTGTACCGGCATCCCATTCCAATCCCGAGTCTGTTTGCAAGATCTCCGCTGTAGACAATGCACCCACAGTGCATGTTTGAGGTGAGACGTTGAGGGCGCGTTTCTCAGTGGACGAACGAAACTTACTCTTTGGCTCTGTGCCCATGTCTTGTCGTGATCGTCGAATCATATTTGCCACGATGTACCCCGCTACGTATCGGACAATGGGCTTGTTGTCGTAGAAGGGGAATTCCGCGTTGATGTCTGCTTCTGTCACGATCCCTTCGGTGTATTGACGTTTCCCACGAATGTTCCCACTACTGATCAAAACGATCTCCGCGTCAAACGCTTGTTTCAGCATATCCAACAGGTAGGATGCCATGTCGGATACGCCCCATCGAACACGATCCGTTCGTCGGTCGCGGATGTGCTCCGGAACCTTCGCCACCACAGTTTGTACCTACAATAACAGAAAAACCGTAGGTCAGTTTAGTCGCCGTTGGTCACAGTTACCGAGCAGTCACCGAGCACGCACCATTTCGGCCACATCACCTCCAAGCATATCATCGACCAAGACTTGTAACGCGGCGTCACTGACAAAGTCGCGACTGTAATGATACTCGTACGTGATGGACTCTACATCACCTATGTCATCAAAGAAGAGGTCGACAATATGAAATCCAACCGCATCTTCTCCCGATTTAAGAATCGGCGTGGCAAAACCGTCGGGAAACTGCGGCTGTGACACACGTTTACTGAGCACATCATGGTCATGGCCTCCCAAGATAGCCACCACTGGAGCATTCAGTGCCAGTTGTTCATCCGTGGCCGTGTCCAAATGGGTCAACGCCACTTGAGGGATGTCGAAGTCCCACCGAAAGGCACGCATACCGGCGATGGACTCCAACGGGTCAGAGATCGTGGTCCCACCGCAAGGGATACAACCGTATTCGGCACGATTGTTCGTCAGCAATCCCACGACACCGAGAGTAGGTTTATCATTGACGTCAATGATCACGTGACTGGGCAGGCATCGCTCCACGTGGAGGTAACTGGAATCGAAATTGGAAATGACCCAGTTGAACTTCGAAGCATTGAGAGCGTGTTCCAACTGTTCAGTAGGAACGTCACACTCATGGTTTCCGAAGGTGGCCAGCATCGGAATATGACTCGCCATGATGTTCAATGCTTGAATCATGGAGTGCCCAAAGTCGCGAACATCAGCGGGTGGAGACAGCATATCCCCGGAGTGCATAATCAACGATGGAACGTCAACCGAGAGCTCTTTGACCGCGGTGAAGAAGTTCGGGAGGTTCTTGATGGTATACACGTCGTTGAGATGGAAGATGCGCAATTGATTGCTGTAGGTAAACGTCAGCATTATTTAACCGTGGGAGAGAGAGAGGGGGGAGACGCTTCTTACCTTGTGTTACCAACCAAGGAAATCCTTGGGATTGGACATGAAGACGCGAACGTCTCTACACAAAGGAGAGACAAAATGACTGAAGGAATTATGGACAGTGCCAGCATGGTAGGCAGTTTGGGAAATGGGAAATTGACTTGTAATTTGTGACAAGATTGTTTGCAGTTGTCGCTTAGGCGTTCGAAATGCCACATGCAAGATTTCTTTGCCGCTTTTCTTTGCCACGTGCCAACGGTAGGAAACAACAGATGGTCATATTTTCTGCCGCAGATACCATGATTACCGCGCAAAACACATACTCATGATAGAAATCAATGTGAATTGTACATTGCGATGGATGAGACTCCCCAAAGGTGTCCATTGGAAAAGAGTTACCCGCGAAAAGCAAGTATTTTTGCCATCCGTCGTTGGCGCTTGTTTCTCGAGAGAGGGTGGGGAGGTGACGGACAGACACAGTAGAGGTGAGAGAGGGCGCTCGACACTGTGCTGCTGTGCCACTGGTTCGTCGCCAATTGATGAGCTGGTTTGCGTGAGATGCGAGGACGCTATGTACCCCAAGGGTACCACCAACGGCCACAATGTCGCACTGACAACTGCAGCCACCACCGCCGTCGTTGGACGCCACCCCGTCGAGCGCAGCGCGTCGCTGAGCGAGCGGCAACGCGGTCAACCGTCGGCTCCGCAGACGCGTCGTCCGTCGCCTCAGCCGAGCTCGAAGCCCAGCAGCCAGCCGTCGACGCGTCCATTGGCGCAACCGTCGACACAGCCGTCCGGTCAGCCTAGCGCCGAGAGTATCCTCGCTATCCGAGCGGACAGACGAGAGTATCGCCGAGCGGTCAGCCGAGTTGTCAGCCGAGCGGTCGTCCATCGTCGCAGCCATCGGCGTCTCCGCCGTTGTGGCCGTCGACGACGCCGTTGCAGTATCTGCCGACGCACCCGCCGACGGCGCAGCCGTCGAGTAGTCCATCATCGCAGTCGAGCGCGCAACGGAGCGGCAAACCGATCGCGAACGTGCTGGACGACGTGCGGCGACGGTGGCGCTCCTCCACCGAATGCGCTACGCAACGAGACAACACCAGCTCGGCTGTCGATCGGAGGCGACACCAGCTCGGCTGTCGATCGGAAGCGACACCAGCTGGCTGTCGATCGGAGGCGTGACGACTCTCAGTTCGTGGTAAAAGCTGGGAGCTTCGCAGAGACTGGCGGCACACGGCTTGGACGACCGCAGCGCGACGTTCAGAACTTCGATTAGTGGACCATGGGCAAATTTGCCTCTCGAACAATTGATGCTGTGCGCGAATTCTCATCACCAAGAAGAAATCGCCAAGTCGCGATCGTTACATATTGGGGAGAAGCAAATTTGCGTTGCATGGAAATTACCTTAACTAGGCGTCTTTTCAAAACATCGGCTTAATAAGACCCCGTCCTGATTTATGAGTGGTCTACAATATGGTCCATGTGAATAGGTGACATATGGGCGACATAAATGGGAATGAATATGTACTATGCCAAAATTCGCCGAAACAAAAAACGTAACGTCCTAAAACAACGTCCTAAACTGAGAGGAGGGTACACTGCCACTCCCATTCGGCCACTACCTAGCGGCGCCAAAACTCGCTGAGCTGGTTCGGCAAAAGTCGCACTGCCACTGAAAAAAGTCGAACTTCCCAGAAGCTGCAACTTCTGTGTCGACTGCCAGTGGCATATGCCACATATAAAACTGCTGTAAAATAATGAAATTATCATAATTCCAATTATAGATAGAGTGAAAAAGAAGCGAACTATGCATCTGAAGAGTGTGTGCAGAGAGAGGGAGAAAGAAGAACAAAAAGAGAGGTAAGGAAACAATGGTAATGATCGCAGCTGACAGTCAAAAGGAAAGCACGCGCCAATTCAATCACTTTGTGGGCGCCTGTTGTATTAATATTGTTCTGTGGGCGTCTGTTGTATTACTATTCAGATTCTGTGTCAACTTGTGCAGAACCGTTAGATACAGAGGTGTCAGGATGGGGCAACTTCAGTTCTCCTCACCTTTTGAGTGAATCAACGTCAGCCGGAGAACTATTTCAAACACGCTGTATTGCATAGGGGAAATATCATTAATTTTCCTCTTTTCGCTGTTCATTCTGATACCTTTTCCTTTGAAGGATCGGCCCTTAGGTATTTGATATTCACTGATGACACGGTGTCTCTGCCAATACAAATCCGAATGTCCGGAATATGTGTGCATATTATCGGAAATCCGCATTTCAGCGGAGCTGAAACTGCGCCACTCGCGAGTGGCCACTTGGGAGTGACTGCTGTAATTTGGTGAGCCTGTGAGCCTGGATGGGAAATGGCTGAGGTACGTTTCGAGTGTTTTAGTGCACACAAAATCGTTTACCACAGAACCCAGACAGATGTACGAGCGTGGCAACGTGGCGACGTGGCACGTGGCACAGTGCCACAGGAAACAAACGGACGCACAGACGGACGCACGGACGGACGCACGGACGGACGCAACGACCAACGACATACGACCATGCGACCATGTGTCTTGTGTCTTGTGTCTTGTGCATACGTAGAACAAAAACCGTTGTTGGTCCGTTGGTGCACAAAAACTTGTGAAAAAAGTATATTGGCGGATAAGATACCTCCACAAAAGATTCCTACTTTTGACTTTCAATGCACCGATTTGATATTGAAAGGAATTTCGATGGAAACACGGACTTTGACGACTTCGGATTTTAAATTGCTGAGATTCCATTCTCAGATCGACGAACTGCAATTAGATACATCAGAATATGTCTCGAAAGCAAGGGAAGCATTTCAGAGTGCAGACAGATCATTGTTTATCGAAGCATGCTTCGGTTTGTGGAATTTCCTCTCCCAATCTGAATCCAGGATCAGAATCCCGCCACAGTACACCGGCAACGGAATACAGAAGTTGATGACCCGAATATTTAGCTCCTTGTTTGCGTTACAGACTGAAGAGCGTTTGGGAGCGGGGGGCAATGTGGTTTTGAACGGGTTGAAGGGTGTTGGCAAAACGACTATTCTGCAGGTTACCGGAGTGATTGCAGCTTGCCTCACTGACAAAGTCTACCCGCTGTATTGGACCTACGAGTGGGATTCATCAAGATCCGACCTCAAGACTGTAAGCACTTGTCGACTTCGATCAGCTGCGATATCATTGTTCGAATCCGAGAAGCGTGAGTCGTTTGAAGCTGTGATCAGACGCACGACCATTGACCTTTCCGATACTTCTCATTTGACGGATGACAAAAAGGTTCTTTTCTTACTCGACGAATTTACCGACTTGTACGACCGCGGCGAGAATGGAATAAATGTGGTGCGTGAATACCAATCCATGGCAAGGGCGGGAAATGTCTACTTCGTTCTTGCTGCCTCCAGAATTAACGTTGAAAAATACATTTTCCCTCGTCACATGAGAAGTAATCGCATGTATCCGAACTTAAACTGCGGAATGTTCGAGGTGCATGAGGTAGAACCGATTCGCAACAAAACGCATTTGAGAGAATATTTGGGCTTGCGGTTTGGTAGAGAGTTCACCATGGAGGAAACGACAAACATTTTTCGTGTCACTGGTGGTGTTGGGAGATACATTTTTCAGCACATTCAGCAGGGTATCGATCCCACCCCAGCGACATCAGTCATTTTTCAAACCGACCCTCAACTGTTTCACGTTGCATGTTACTTATTGGTGGCTCCAATCCCTATCGCATCTATGAGTCAGTTTACTGACTTGGATAAGTTTGATGACTGGTTCGATCGTCTTCTCTTTTACAAGGGACCTGAAAATGTAACGTTTCTACTGCCGAGCCTCCAAGAGTGCTTCAGAAATCAGTTGCAGGAGAGAAGTTCTCTGCAAGAAGCTCACATTTTTCATCTTCAGCGCAAAGGCTTTAAAGGAGGATCCTCCGGTCACTCGAACGAAAACTTCATTTGCCGATATCTCCCTTCTTTATTTGGATTGCAATCTCATGAACGCTCCTTGCGCCTCATCGTGCAAGGAGATGGGGGTTTCAAAATGATGCTACTTGAAGGGAACGTAGATATCATCCCAGTTCCATTGCCAACTAGCAGTCCTGAAGAAATCAGCACCTTTTTAGACGCACATGCGAAACGTCTTATCTCTTGGCAAGTCGACGGTCACGAAACAGGCTTAGATCGTGTTTGGTTCGAGTGGAATAAGGAAGCGAATGCAATGACTCTTCATGGGGTGCAAATAAAGACTGGCAAGGATGATCAGACGATCACCTGCGGTGTTTTGCAAACCGAACGATCGTACCGATTGGCCTCCCAGTGTAATGATCGTTGTATCGCTGGCATATTCAGTAAGGCAGAACGTGGGTTGATAACGTTGATCCCAAAACTGAAAGAAAGATTTCGTTGTTCTTTAACAATTGGCACAATATATCTTTGTACTAACAAGAAAGCGAGAAACGGATTTGTGGAGTTCTTCCGAAAAGAAATGAAAGACAATGCGAGTCAGTACAAGTTTCCATCGGCAGTGTCGAAAAAGCACGCCTTGTCGGATCGATTTCAGTGTGTTCTTCACGATGGTGACGACGATTGGCTTCAGGAGGTGATACCAGACACCTTGATCAACTTTATCTAGTTCTGAATGATGGCATCAGACAGCCGATGCTTCAAGGAGATGACACCAGACAAGGTCACATTGTCTCACGTCGACATACGCGTCTGATTGTCTCGTTATTGGTAACACAAATTCGTTAGCGACTGAAGATGACTCCCTTTCAGACGTCTGAATCCGTTCCTGTTGAAGCGTAAACGTTTCGTTGTAAAATTAGTCCCTGTGTACACTCCCAACGGAGCTTTCTTTTGTTGGCGTTATGAACAGGAACGATATGGCGGAAACGCAATACAAGGATTTCAATCGAAGTGCCGAACAACCAACCAACCGCATTGCTGGTGATGAATCCTTCATGCCTCGAATAATTTCGAACATCGGATGCGATGGTGAGACACAGATGCGTTGGGTGGAGGCAACAGCGTCACAACAGCGTCCCCGCAAATTGCATGTACGTCGGTAAGGCCAAAACGACAACAATTCCACCGAAAACCATTCAAGGAGAGGCGTCATCATGAACGAAGTCAGCGGCGGTCGTTCCGAGGGCAACGAGAATGTTAAGCGGGACGAGGAAAACGCTCATGACAGACGATTGCAAAGGCTCGGGGTAGCACTGACTACGCAACATCCCTCCGCACGAGTTGAATATGCCCACCATCAACTCTAAACAAAGGAAAGCGAAGAGCACAGAGGGAAAATCGTACGCTATCAAGGGCATAGTCATAGACAGTGCAGCAACGAAAAGACCAGCGAACACACTGCTGTGGCATTGTCACCAATGACCACGGAATTGAAGATAGCATGCCGCCGAGAGTCATTGAAGGCATAAACGCTGATGTACCAAAAACGTTTGGTATGATACTTCATGGATATTGCAAGACCAACACCAAAGACACCAACTGCTACCACGGGGTTGGGTGTCAACTTTGATCAGTGAGATGCGTGTTCCAAGGAATACCATCACCCAGTTTTCAGAAACTCTTCAACAATATTGTACAACTTACCGAAACCGATCTTAGGTTGAGAGATGGTGCCCTTGAGTCTTCTCCGGACACGAGAGTCAATACCCTTTTGCTTTTGAACGAGTGACACCAAAGTCTCCTCGTTGGATTTCTTTTTTCTGACAACAAAATAGAAGAAGGGAGGCACGGTTCTTTAGTATCTGGAGAACTTCTGTCGAGTGGTTGGTCACCCATCTTTCATCTTCCATCCTTCCATCCTCATCATCGTCATCATGCCAGTCATCATCACGACCGTCGACGACCAGCGGGATCGAAAATCGAAGCTTCTGTATAAGGAGAAAAAGACGAACACGATGCAATCTTTGACATTACAACAAAGACTTCTCTTATACATAGATTCCAAAAGGTGATTCTTTTTCATTCACCAACCATTTTTGAAAGTAGAATGTGGATGTTTGTTGCCGTGCTGGTGGTGCTGGTTGTCGTTGAAACCAGTGCATTTCGAACC
>SMOI01000646.1:0-13854 GCA_008000375.1 Poteriospumella lacustris | reverse complement strand
ATTCGGAAATACAAAAGGAAGCATATTCATACAGAACTTTGCGGTCAACTAGCTAGTAGCGGTTCAGTTACTTGTTGTGGCGACATAATACGATACAATCGAACGAGAGTAAGGAATAGAGTGGACTTCAAGGTGACCCTTGTAACGAGATCATCCACAACAGAAAATGACTTCCCCGCAAACACTCTCGGATCATCTCCCACCACGTCCCACGCACCGGCGACTCGCCGTGGTGGTGGATTTATGTTTGTATTGCGTGGTCACCGAACGATGCGGAGGTCGAGTGTTGCCGTTCGGGGTTCGGCAGATGATCAAGAGCTATGCGTGGGTGACATTCACAAACGAGACACTACAGGACGCCGTGCGGCTGTGGTGCAGCGACCGAGCGAGCGCCGTGCATCGGTACGGTGATATCAACGATTGGGACGTGAGCGAAGTCACCAGCATGGCATCGCTGTTCCAGAGAACCAGTTTCAACGATTGCATAGATCGTTGGGATGTGCGACGAGTCACGACGATGGAGAAGATGTTTTCGTTCGCGGGTGAATTCAACCAGCTGCTTGACACGTGGGATTTGAGCAAGGTTACCGATGTGAGTAACATGTTTGATACAGCCAGATCGTTCGACCAGCCGCTGGGCAAGTGGAATATGAGTCAGGTCACCGATATGAGTTGTATGTTTCTCGGAGCCAAGTCGTTCAACCAGCCGCTGGATAGATGGAATGTGAGCCAGGTCAATAAGATAAGTTACATGTTCAACGGGGCCTCGTCGTTCAATCAGCCGTTGTCGACATGGGATGTGAGTCAGATCACCGACATAAGTTTTCTATTCAGTGGAGCTTCGTCTTTCAATCAGCCATTGGGCATATGGAATGTTGGACAGGTCACCGACATGAGGTTGATGTTCAGTGGGGCCAATACGTTTAATCAGCCGTTGTCGTCGTGGGAGGTGGGGCACGTCACTGATATGAATTCAATGTTCAGTGGAGCCACGTCGTTCAACCAACCGTTGGATACATGGGATGTGAGCCAAATGTATTGCATGTTCGACACCGCCTCATTGTTCAATCAGCCGTTGGATACTTGGGATGTGAGTCAAGTCGCTGATATGAGCTGGATGTTTAACGAAGCCTCCTCGTTCAACCAGCCGTTGTCGACATGGGATGTGAGTCAAGTCACGGATATGAGTTACATGTTCAACGGAGCTAGATCGTTCAATCAGCCGTTGGATACGTGGGATGTGAGTCGGTTTACCGATATTTCTGGCATGTGGGACGATGCTACTTCGTTTCAACATCGGAGACCGGTTCCATGTGGGGCGCTTGAATAATAGTCTATGGTGTCCTTTCTGTGTGAGACGAATATTGCAGAGTAGTAGATGTTGGGGGAATCATGGTTGTTGGAGAAGTGACCGTTTTCGTTCTGTATGGTGTAGTGTCTCACGTGCAGATGTTCGGTTGAGAAGACGGAGTACAGCGTAGCATCATTGTCTTTCTCTTTGTTCATGTTTCTTCGTATCGTCATTGTCGAAGCTTTTATTACACTAGATAAGTTGATTAACTATCTAACACTGATGTAACGTGTACTGCACCGCATTGCGACCTTTCGTCCCCCCCCCCCCCGCGTACCAATTTCGCCATGCTATCAACAAGTTTACGTTGAGAACCGTCGGTCGTTCGTCGTTTGTCATATATGTTCGTGTATGTACATGACTGGACGCCTCGACCTCCAGCGATCCGGATATGTATTCGTGTGTGTAGGGGCCAGGTAGGCACCACCTCCACCTTCCCTACGAAGTCTGCTGCTGCTGTTGCCTCCGAAGTCTGCAGCGCCTCCTCCAGAGCACCAGAGTATCCGTCGCCAATGTTGTTGCTGTGCGAATACGAAGGCCCAAGAATCGCCACCGGTTGACAGGCCACATACATACAGTGACACATAACCGTTGTCAGACGTCCATTGACCTTGCCTCGTCGTCATCGTGTGCACGGTGTCGGTTTCGTACATATGTACAAGCGTGATGTCGAGCTAGCAACTACAAGTCATTGACTCGTTCGCTAAAAAGTCAACTATACTTTTGCGATACTGTACCTTCTTGTTGGGGGAATACACTCCGAGTACGGAGTAGATACACTGTAGAGTCAACAAGGTGACCCTTGTAACGAGATCATCCTCAACAGAACATGATTTCCCCACGAATGCTGTCGGATCATCAACCACCACGTCCCACGCACCGGCCACTCGCCGTGGTGGTGGATTTATGTTTGTATTGCGTGGTCACCGAACGATGCGGAGGTCGAGTGTTGCCGTTCGGATGATCAAGAGCTATGCGTGGGTGACATTGAACAACGAGACACTAGAGGACGCCGTGCGGCTGTGGTGCAGCGACCGCGCGAGCGTCGTGGAGCGGTACGGTGATATCAACGATTGGGACGTGAGCAAAGTCACCAGCATGGAATCGCTCTTCCAGAGAACATGTTTCAACGATTGCATAGATCGTTGGGATGTGGGACGAGTCACATCGATGGAGAAGATGTTTCGTTCGCGAGTGACTTCAATCAGCCGTTGTCAACGTGGAATGTGAGTCGCGTGATCGATATGAGCTACATGTTCAACGGAGCGACGTCGTTCAACCAGCCGTTGTCAACGTGGAATGTGAGTCAGGTCACTAATATGAGTTACATGTTCGACGGAGCATCGTCATTCAATCAGCTGCTATCGACATGGGATATGGGACAGGTCACTGATATGAATTCGATGTTTTACGGAGCCTCGTCGTTCAACCAGTCATTGTCGATATGGGATGTCAGTCAAGTCACTGATATGAGTAGCATGTATGAGAAAGCCTCGTCGTTCAACCAGCCGTTGTCGACGTGGAATGTGAGCCAAGTCACTACTATGCATTCGATGTTCGACGGAGCCTCTTCTTTCAACCAACCATTGGGCACATGGGATGTGAGCCACGTCAATGATATGTGAGCCATGTTCGAGACAGCCTCATTGTTCAACCAGCCGTTGGATACATGGGATGTTAGCCAAGTCACTAATATGAGTTGGATGTTTAAAGGTGCCTCGTCGTTCAATCAGCCGTTGTCTTCATGGGATGTGAGTCACGTCACTGCTATGTGTAGCATGTTCAACGGAGCCTCGTCGTTCAACCAGCCGTTGTCAACATGGGATGTGAGTCAAGTCACTGATATGATGTACATGTTCAAAGGAGCTGAATCGTTCAATCAGCCGTTGGATACTTGGGATGTGGGGCTGGTGAATGGTTAACCTTATGATTGGGATGTTTCGCTACGCTACGTCGTTCAACCAACCGTTGTCTACATGGGATGTTGGGGAGGTTACAAATGTGGGTTACATGTTTTGCGGGGCGAGCTCGTTCAATCAGCCGTGGGATACATGGGGTGTGAGTCGGTTCACCGATATGACTGGCATGTGGGATGATGCTACTTCGTTTCAACACCGGAGGCCGGTTCCATGTGGGGCGCTTGAATAATAGTCTATGGTGTCCTTTCTTTATGAGACGAATATTGCAGAGTAGTAGATGTTGGGGGAATCATGGTTGTTGGAGAAGTGACCGGTTTCGCTCTGTAGTGTCTCACGTGCAGATGTTCGGTTGAACGACGGAGTGTAGCGTTGCATCATTGTTTCTCTTCTTTTCTCTTCTCTTTGTTGTTGTCTCTACGTCTCCGACCGTGAACCTACACGTTGTATCCTCATTGTCGAAGCTTTCATTACACTAAATCATTTGATTAGCTATCTAACACTGATGTAACATGTACTGCACCGCATGGCGACCTTCCGCCCCCATCTTCGTACTAACTTCGGCATGCAATCAACAAGTTTACGTTGGCTTATGACTGGGTACAAGAGAACTGTCCGTCGTTCGTCGTTCGTCATATATGTTTGTGTATGCACATGGTTGGACGCCTCGACCTTCAGCGATCCGGATATGCATTCGTGTATGTAGGGGCCAGGTAGGCACCACCTCCACCTCCCCTACGCGGCGTCTCCAGCGCCTCCTCCAGAGCACCAGAGTATCCGTCGCCAATGGTGTTGCTGTGCGAATACAAAGGCCCCAGAATCGCCACCGGTTGACAGGCCACATACATGGTACAGTCCACAGCTTGTCGTCGTTACATCCACTGACGTGCTGGTCTCATCGTCGTCGTGCGCACTGAAACGGGTTCGCACCCGCACTCAGAGCCTCGTACAAACGTGATGTCGAGCTAGCAGCTACAAGTAGTTGACTCATGCGTTGAAAAAGGCGACGTTTCTTTTGCGATGCGGTGGACTTAATTAAAGGTGACCCTTGCAACGAGATCATACACAACAGAAACATGACTTCCCCACCACGTCTCACGCACCGACCACTCGCCGAGGTGGTGGATTTATGTTTGTACCGCTTGGTGACCGAACAATGCGGAGGTCGAGTGTTGCCGTTCGGGGTTCGGCAGATGATCAAGAACTATGCGTGGGTGACATTCAACAACGAGACACTAAAGGACGCCGTGCGGCTGTGGTGCAGCGACCGAGCGAGCGCCGTGCAGCGGTACGGTGATATCAACGATTGGGACGTGAGCAAAGTCACCAGCATGGCATCGCTCTTCCGGAGAACGAGTTTCAACGATTGCATAGATCGTTGGAATGTGGGACGAGTTACATCGATGGAGAAGATGTTTTCGTACGCATTTGAATTCAACCAGCCGCTTGGCACGTGGAATGTGAGTAAGGTTACGGTCATGAGTTGGATGTTCAACGGAGCCGAATCGTTCAATCAGCCGTTGGGCATGTGGGATGTGGGGCAGGTCACGGACATGAATGCGATGTTCAGTGAAGCCAGATCGTTCAATCAGCCATTGTCGACATGGGATGTGAGTCAGGTCACCGACATGAGTCGCATGTTCAGTGGCACCATGACGTTCAATCAGCCGTTATCCACGTGGGAGGTGGGACACGTCACTACTATGAATTCGATGTTTAGTGGAGCCACGTCGTTCAATCAGCCATTGGATACATTGGATGTGAGCCACGTCACTGATATTGGCTCGATGTTCAACGGATCCTTATTGTTTAACCAACCGTTTGTCCCATGGGATGTGAGTTACATCAATAATATGCGGTAAATGTTCAGTGGAGCCTCATCGTTCAACCAGCCGTTTCATAGGGAGGGTGGGTAGGAGGTAGCATCTTCTCTGTGTTAGTATCTTTTCTGTGGGGGGGGGGGGGGGATCGCATTGGAAACAAATATTGAGGGCAGTTGGTTTGAGGGGGGGAGGGGAATGGTTGTTGGAGAAGTGACCTGTTTCGCTCTGTGGCGCCTCACGTGCAGATGTTCGGTTGCGCCTCACGTGCAGACGGAGTGTAGTGTAGTATCATTTTCTCTCTCTCTCTTGGTTTGTGTCTCTATTCGTCTCCGCCAGTGTACCTACTTTCATTACGCTATATCATGTGATTAACTGACTAACACTAACACTTATGCAACACCGTATGGCCTCCTCGTACATGACTGGGTACAAGAGAATTGTCAGTCGTTCGTCTTTCGTCCAATATGTTTGCGCATGGACATGACTGGACACCTCGATCTTCAGCGATCCGGATATGTATTCGTGTGTTATGGGCCAGGTTGGCACCGCCTCCCCCACGCTGCTGCTGCTGTTGCCTTCGAAGTCTCCAGTGCCTCCCCCAGAGCTTCAGAGCTCCCCCAGCGGTTGCTGCGCGTATACAAAGGTCCAAGAATCGCCACCGGTTGACAACATCACATAGCCGTTCATATCAGCAATGACCTAGCCTCATCGTCGTCGTGTGCATTGTATCGGTTTCGTACTCACGGAAAGTGTACAAATGAGATCTCGAGCCAGCAGCTATAAGTCACTGAATCGCATAATAAAAAAGTCGACGCATACAGAAGGAATCCAGAATAGAGTGGACTTTCATTGTGAACCCCTTGCAACGAGATCATCCACAACAGAACATGATTTCCCCACGAATGCTGTCGGATCATCGCCCACCTCGTCCCACGCACCGGCCACTCGCCGTGGTGGTGGATTTATGTTTGTATTGCGTGGTGACCGAACGATGCGGAGGTCGAGTGTTGCCGTTCGGGATTAGGCAGATGATCAAGAACTATGCGTGGGTGACATTCAACAACGAGACACTACAGGACGCGGTCGAGCTGTGGTGCAGCGACCGAGCGATCGCCGTGCAGCGGTACGGTGATATCAACAATTGGGACGTGAGCGAAGTCACCAGCATGGCATCGCTCTTCGCAGAAACCAGTTTCGACGATCGCATGGATCGTTGGGATGTGGGACGAGTCACATCGATGGAGAAGATGTTTTCGTTCGCGGGTGACTTCAACCAGCCGCTTGACACATGGGATGTGAGTCAGGTCACCAACATGAGTTACATGTTTAACGAAGCCACGTCGTTCAATCAGCCATTGTCGACATGGGATATGAGCCAGGTGACCGATATGAGTAACATGTTTGATAGAGCCTTATCGTTCAATCAGCCGTTGTCAACGTGGAATGTGAGTCAGGTCACCGATATGAGACAAGTGTTCTATGAAGCCGGCTTGTTCAATCAGCCGTTGTCTTCATGGGATGTATGTAACGTCATTGATTTGTGCCAAATGTTTGGTGAAGCCTCGTCGTTCAATCAGCCGTTGGGTACGTGGGATGTCAGTCACGTGGTCGATATGGGATCGATGTTCAGTGGAGCTACGTCGTTCAACCAGCCGTTGGATGCATGGGATGTGAGTAAGATCACCGACATGAGTGACATGTTCAACAGAGCCTCGTCGTTCAATCAGCCGGTGGGCATGTGGGATGTGGGGCAGGTCACCAAGATGACTTCGATGTTCGGCACAGCCTCGTCGTTCAATCAGCCGTTGGATACATGGGATGTGAGCCAAGTCACTGGTATGTGTGGCATGTTCCACAGGGCCTCATCATTCAACCGGCCGCTGTCGACGTGGAACGTGAGCAAAGTCACTAATATGTGTAGTATGTTCGACACCGCCTCATCTTTTAACCAGCCGTTGTCGACGTGGAACGTGAGTCAAGCCAGGCATTTGAGGTCGATGTTTAAAGGTGCCTCGTCGTTCAACCAGCCGTTGTCGACATGGGATGTGAGTCACGTCACGGATATGAGTTGGATGTTTTGCGCAGCGAGCTCGTTCAATCAGCCGTTGGATACATGGGATGTGAGTCGAGTCGCCAACATGACTGGCATGTGGGACAATGCTACTTCGTTTCAACATCGGAGACCGGGGTATCTCTGATCGTTCATTTCATGTGGGGCTCTGGTCAAGTTGATGATTTCGGATCAGTTCCCTGTTGCGGCGACGAGTAGCGCGGCTGCTCGTTTCTTACGGACGGTGGGTTGGTGGCAGCGTAGTCTCTGTGAGATACGGTCGCCTGTCTGTGTGAGACGAATATTGCAGAGTAGATGTTGGGGGACAAATGGTTGTTGGAGAAGTGACCGGTTTCGCTCTGTAGTGTCTCACGTGCAGATGTTCGGTTGAGAAGATGGAGTGTAGCGTAGCATCATTGTGTTTCTCCTGGTGTGTGTCTCTTCGTCTCCGCCATCGAACGTACCCATTGTATCCTCATCATTGTTGGAACTGTCATCAAACTATGTCATTTGATTAACTGTCGAACACTGATGGAACATGTACTGCACCGCATGGCGACCTTCCGCCTTCCCCTCGTACTAACTTCGCCATATCACCAATAAGTTTACGTTGGCTTATGACTGGGTACAAGAGAACTGTCGGTCGTTCGCCGTTGTCGTCAGCAGACATCCACTGACCTTCTTGCCTCATCGTCATCGTGTGCACTGTATCGGTTTCGTACTCTGCCGACACTTGTGCGATACATTCGAACGAGGTTTGAGCTTCAATGTGAACCTTGTAACGAGATCATCCTCAACAGAAAATGACTTCCCCACGAACGCTCTCGGATCATCGCCCACCACGTCCCACGCACCGGCCACTCGCCGTGGTGGTGGACTTATGTTTGTATTGCGCAGTGACCGAACGATGCGGAGGTCGAGTGTTGCCGTTCGGGGTTCGGCAGATGATCAAAAGCTATGCGTGGGTGACATTCACAAACGAGACACTACAGGAGGCCGTGCGGCTGTGGTGCAGCGACCGAGCGATCGCCGTGCAGCGGTACGGTGATATCAACGATTGGGACGTGAGCGAAGTCACCAGCATGGCATCGCTCTTCCAAGAAACCAGTTTCAACGATCGCATAGATCGTTGGGATGTGGGACAAGTTGCATCGATGGACCAGATGTTTTCGTACGCGGGTGACTTCAACCAGCCGCTTGACACGTGGGACGTGAGACAAGTCAATGATATGTGCAGTATGTTTGATTCAGCCTCATCGTTCAATCAACCGTTGTCAGCTTGGAATGTGAGTCAGGTCACTGCTATGAGTTGGATGTTCGACGGAGCTGAATCGTTCAACCAACCGTTGGACACATGGGATGTGAGCCAGGTTGCCCTTATGGTTCGAATGTTTAGCAGCGCAACGTTGTTTAACCAACCGTTAGCGACATGGAATGTGGGGAAGGTTGCCAATATGAGTAACATGTTTTTCAGAGCATCGTCGTTCAATCAGCCATTGGCTACATGGGATGTGAGCCAAGTCAGGGATATGTCCAGCATGTTTGATGAAGCTAGATCGTTCAATCAACCGTTGGATACATGGGATGTGCGTCAGGTCACCGACATGAGTTCGATGTTTAGGGAAGCTACATCCTTCAATGCGTCGTTGTCGACGTGGCAGGTGGGGGAAGTCGTTGATATGAATTCCATGTTTCACGAAGCCTCATCGTTCAATCAACCGTTGAATACATGGGATGTGAGTCACGTTTCTGAAATGTATCGCCTGTTCGACACAGCTTCATCATTCAACCAGCCGTTGTCCGCGTGGAATGTGAGTCAAGTCACGGATATGAGTTGGATGTTCAACGATGCTTCGTCGTTCAACCAGTCGTTATCGACCTGGAATGTTACCCAGGTCACTGATATGAGTTCGATGTTCAACGGAGCGTCATCGTTGAACCATCCGTTGTCCACGTGGAACACGAGTCAAGTCACTGTTACGAGTTCGATGTTCGACGGAGCTGAATCGTTCAATCAGCCGTTGTCAACATGGGATGTTAGTCAGGTTACCTTCATGCTGCGGATGTTTAGCAGCGCTACGTCGTTCAATCAACCGTTGGACACGTGGGATGTGGGACAGGTGACCAATATGAGTTGCATGTTTTTCGAAGCCACATCGTTCAATCAGCCATTGTCGTCATGGGATGTGAGCCACGTTACAGATATGAGTTACATGTTCTGCGCAGCTAGTTCGTTCAATCAGCCGTTGAATACATGGGACGTGAGTCAGAGCACCAAGACGACTGGCATGTGGGACGATGCTACTTCGTTTCAACATCGAAGGCCGGGGTATCGCTGATCGTGCATTTCATGTGGGGCGCTTGACAACTTGATGATTTCGGTTCAGTTCCCTGTTGCGGCGACGAGTAGCGCGGCTGTTGTTTGGGCACGGACGGTGGTTTGGTGATAGCATCGTCTCTGTGAGGGATGGTCGCCTGTCTGTGTGAGACGAATACTGCAGGGGAGTTGGTTGGGGGACAAATGGTTGTTGGAGAAGTGACCGGTTTCGCTCTGTAGTGTCTCACGTGCAGATGTTCGGTTGAGAAGACGGAGTGTAGCGTAGCATCATTTTCGTTTTCTTTCTCTTGGTTTATGTCCTTCGTCTCCGTCGGTGAACCTACACGTTGTATCCTCATTGTCGAAGCTTTTCGTTACATTACATAATTTGACTAACTGACTAACACTTACACAACACCGTATGGCCTCTTCGGACATAACTACGTACAAGAGAACTGTCACTCGATCGTCGTTTTTCAAATATGTATGTGTTTGTACTGATTGGACGCCTCGATCTCCAGCGATCCGGATATGTATTCGTGAGCGCGGGGGTCCGGTAGGCATTGCCGCTCTCACGCTGTTTTTGCTGCTGGCTCCGAAGCCTCTCCCGCCTCATCCAGAGCTCCAGAGTATCCGCCACCAATGCTCTTGCTGCGTGAATACGAACGCCCACGAGTTACCACCGGTTGACAGGCCACAAAGTTATGTACAGTCCATAGCCGTTGTCGTCCACTGCTGCTGAACGTGCCTCATCGTCATCGTGTGCACTGTACTGTGTCGGTTTCGCCGTGTTCACGACATTGTACGAAAATGATGCCGAGCTGACAACTACAAGGCGTTCAATCAAATGTGAAAAAGTCGACCCTTTTGATACGGGATACGATAACGAGAGTAAGGAATAGACCATAGAGTGATAGAGTTGACTTTAATTGTGAACCCCTTGCAACGAGATCATCCTCAACAGAACATGACTTCCCCACGAATGCTGTCGGACCATCTCCCACCTCGTCCCACGCACCGGCCACTCGCCGTAGTGGTAGATTTATGTTTGTATTGCGTGGTGACCGAACGATGCGGAGGTCGAGTGTTGCCGTTCGGGGTTCGGCAGATGATCAAGAACTATGCGTGGGTGACATTCAACAACGAGACACTACAGGACGCGGTCGAGCTGTGGTGCAGCGACCGAGCGAGCGCCGTGCAGCGGTACGGTGATATCAACGATTGGGACGTGAGCAAAGTAACCTGCATGGCATCGCTCTTCCTGAAAACCCGTTTCAACGATAGCATAGATCGTTGGGATGTGCGACGAGTCACGACGATGGCCCACATGTTTTCGTTCGCGCGTGAATTCAACCAGCCGCTTGACACGTGGGATGTGAGGAAGGTCACCGACATGAGTTCGATGTTTAATGGTGCCTTATCGTTCAATCAGCCGTTAGCAACATGGAATGTGAGCCAGGTCACTAATACGAGTTACATGTTCGACGGAGCCTCGTCGTTCAATCAGCCGTTGTCAGCCTGGGATGTGCGTCAGGTCACCGACATGAGTTGTATGTTCAGGGAAACCACGTCGTTCAATCAGCCATTGGCCATGTGGAATGTAGGGCAGGTCAACGATATGCGATCGATGTTTGACGGAGCCACGTCGTTCAACCAGTCGTTGATGACCTGGGAGGTGGGACACGTCACCACAATGAATTCGATGTTCAGTGGAGCTACGTCGTTCAACCAACCGTTGGATACATGGGATGTGAGCCACGTTATTGATATGTGTTGCATGTACGACATAGCCTCATCGTTCAACCAGCCGTTGTCGACGTGGGACGTAAGTCAGGTCACTGATATGAGGTGGATGTTCAAAGGAGCCTCGTCGTTCAATCAGCCGTTGTCCGCGTGGAATGTGAGTAACGTCGATGATATGTGTTGTATGTTCAACGGAGCCTCGTCGTTCAACCAGTCGTTGTCTCCATGGGATGTGAGCCAAGTCACTTACATGTGTGGTATGTTCGACACTGCCTCATCGTTCAACCAGTCGTTGTCGACGTGGAACGTGAGTCAAGTCAGGGATATGAGTTGGATGTTCAACGGAGCCTCGTCGTTCAATCAGCCGTTGGATTCATGGGATGTGGGGCAGGTCACCAACATGAATTCAATGTTTAACGGATCAACGTCATTCAATCAGCCGTTGTCGGTATGGGAGGTTGGGCACGTCACCACTATGAATTCGATGTTCAACGGGGCCTCGTCGTTCAACCAACCGTTGGATACATGGGATGTGAGTCAAGTCACTAACATGACTTACATGTTCAAAGGAGCTGAATCGTTCAATCAGCCATTGGATACATGGGATGTGAGTCGGGTTATCCTTATGATCCAGATGTTTAGCAACGCTACGTCGTTCAACCAACCGTTGTCTACATGGGATGTGGGGCTGGTGACCAACATGAGTAACATGTTCTGCGGAGCTAGATCGTTCAATCAGCCGTTGTCAACGTGGAACATGAGTCAAGTCACTGATATGACTGGCATGTAGGACAACGCTACTTCGTTTCAACATTGGAGGCCGGGGTATCTCTGATCGTGCATTCCATGTGGGGCGCTTGAAAGCTTGATGTTTTCGGTTCTACGTCGACGAGAAGCGCGGTTGTCAATTTCATACGGACGGTGGGTTGGTGGCAGCATCGTCTCTGTGAGGGATGGTCGCCTGTCTGTGAGAGACGAATATTGCAGGATAGTAGATGTTGGGGGAAGAATCGTTGTTGGAGAAGTGACCGGTTTCGCTCTGTATTGTCTCACGTGCAGATGTTCGGTTGATAAGACGGAGTGTAGCTTAGTATCATTGTCTTTCTCTTGGTGTGTGTCCCTTCGTCTCCGCCAGTGAACCTACATATTGTATCCTCATTGTCGAAGCTTTCATTACACTAAATCATTTGATTAACACTTATGTAACATGTACAAGTTTACGTGGGCTCATGACTGGGTACAAGAGAACTGCCGGTCGTCATCCACTGACCTGCTGGCCTCATCGTCATCGTGTGCACTGGAACGGTTTCGTACTCACGGCTTACGTACAAACAAGATGTCGAGCTAGCAACTACAAGTCAGTGACTCGTTCGTTGAAAAAGTCGATGATACTTTTGCGATACAATCGAACGAGGAACGAGAGTAAAATAAGAATATAGAGGGCTTCAAGGTGAACTTTGTAACGAGATCATCCACAACAGAACATGATTTCCCCACGAACACTCTCGGATAATCTCCCACCACATTCATCAACAACAGAACATGATTTCCTCACAAACGCTGTCGGACCATCTCCCACCTCGTCCCACGCACCGGCCACTCGCCGTGGTGGTGGATTTATGTTTGTATTGCGCAGTGACCGAACGATGCGGAGGTCGAGTGTTGCCGTTCGGGGTTCGGCAGATGATCAAGAGCTATGCCTGGGTGACATTCAACAACGAGACACTAAAGAAGGCCGTGCGGCTGTGGTGCAGTAACCGCACGAGCGCCGTGCAGCGGTACGGTGATATCAACGATTGGGACGTGAGCGAAGTCACCAGCATGGCATCGCTCTTCCAGAGAACGAGTTTCAACGATTGCATAGATCGTTGGGATGTGCGCCGAGTCACATCGATGGAGAAGATGTTTATGTTCGCGTTTGACTTCAACCAGCCGCTTGACACGTGGGATGTGAGTAAGGTCACCGACATGTGTTCGATGTTCACTGGAGCAAAATCGTTCAACCAGCCGTTGGCCATGTGGGATGTGAGTCGGATCACTGATACGAGTTACATGTTTTGTGGAGCTTCATCGTTCAATCAGCCGTTGTCGACCTGGAAGGTGGGGCGCGTCACTGATATGAGTTCGATGTTCACTAGAGCCTCGTCGTTTAATCAGCCGTTGGATACATGGGATGTGAGCCAAGTCACTGATATGAGTTGGATGCTTGACGAAGCCAGTTCATTTGATCAACCGTTGGATACGTGGAATGTGAGTCAAGTTACTGATATGAGTAACGTCTTCCATGGAGCCTCATCATTTAATCAGCCATTGTCTACATGGAATGTGAGCCACGTCACTGATATGTGCAGCATGTTCGACGGAGCGTCGTCGTTCAATCAGCCGTTGGATACATGGGATGTAAGCCAAGTTACTAATATGTGTAGCATGTTCAGTTCTGCCATATTGTTCAATCAGCCGTTGTCAACGTGGAAAATGTGTCACGTTGCTGTTATGAGTTCGATGTTCAACGGTACTACATCGTTCAATCAGCCGTTATCTTCATGGGATGTGAGCAACGTCACTGACATGAGTGCCATGTTCCACGGAGCCTCGTCGTTCAACCAACCGTTGGATATGTGGGATGTGAGCCAAGTCACTGTTATGAGTTGGAT
>SMOI01000645.1:0-13878 GCA_008000375.1 Poteriospumella lacustris | reverse complement strand
ATCAGCGAAATGAACATTGGTGAGTCCGTGCGATCGCTACGATGCCATCATATCTTCCATCAAGAGGTACGTAGGTTCGCGACTGGGTTGGCTGTGTCTACACGACTTTTACTTTACTTTTCTCTCTTTGTAGTGCGTGGATGAATGGTTACGAGTCAATGGTAGCTGCCCCTTGTGTCGAAAGCGTATCAACGACGACGATGCCAATCCGGCGAACGATGTTGAACGGACGAATTCCGGAGAAATGTTAATGGTACCACAAGGTGCGAGCCATGCCAGCAACGTGAATCCGATGACCGCACGATGAACGAGAGGGCGAGCTGAGTATTCATTTTAGGATGGAGATCTGTTAGCGGGATGTATGTGTGTTGCTTCTCGCACATCGTTTTGTACATATGTTGTGTGTAGCCTTTGTATCTCTTTTTTTTGTTTTTGTTGTTTTTCTTGTCGTTGGGTTCTACCGCGCGTTGTTGGCCATCCATGCCATCGTCCTGGGTTTGCTGAATCGTCATTGTCATCATCATCGGCGGAGAATCGAAGAAGTGAAATAGCAACAAGGAGCTCTGGATGCGCGTGGATCATCGCGTAGGGGGGGGCGATGCGGTCACTTGCACTTGCATTTGGTTGTAACCCTCGCAATACTCGTTCGTTGAGCAACTCTCTTTTCGTTTTGTTTTGTGTGAGTGATACGAGTTATGTACAGTGTGTGCATTGGAGAAGGATGTTCGCTGCCGGGAAGCAAGTCAACTGTGGGGCTAACTGAAGGAATCCTGCATGGAGGTAATCGATACCGATGAAACACTCGACGCATCACCTGGCATTTCACCGCCCACCGATTGGTCGTCGCCAGTACCTACGGGACGATTCCCTTTCCCCGTCGCAGCTCCATATTTGTGGACATTGAGTAAGTCAGAGGTGTATAGATCACCGAAGCCGTCGAGCAATTGTTTGATCCGCTGTTGATACGCGGGGATATTGGTCGAGAAGGACGTATCGTACCACTCTCCCGTGGCTTTCAACAACGCATGATTTTCGGGGCGTAGAAACAAGCGATCTATTCGGCTGACTTCTTCTCGCCAATTAGGCATCGTTTCCTATATCATATTTATTGTCGCAAGAGGCAAGATACACAGAGCCGTTGTCAGAGACAAACAACAGTGCCACGCATCCAGTCTAGGACACTTACCAGATACTTCATAAACGTCAACGGTGGCTCGGGGACGTTGATTTGACGGAGACGACCAATGCGATGCTGTAATTCTTCCATAATCGTTTTCAAATTGGCCCGATACGACGAATATGCACAATGATTGCAAGGCCAAGGAATCGTGCATTGTTCACAACGTCGAATCGGTTTGGCCACCCGATGAATATTCTTCGGGTGATCCAACGAACACAATCCATAGCGATTAAACATCGTACAATGCCCATATCGTGCGAATTCTGGACAAATCATGGAACCATCACGATACCGTGGCAATTCTTTACGTCGTTGTACACCCAACTGTTGTAGAAAGTCTTCGGTATAATGTTGACACGGAGGTTTCAAGGTACATATCGAACATCGTTCCAAGGGTTCCAAGACAGTCATTTGGTTGATCACGGGTGGATCCAAGACTTTCCCCAGAACTTTATACACATTGGCATCACTGATGAAATGGTGTTGTAGAAAGACTTGTTGTGCCAGATCTACGATGGCACTACAACTCAAATTCGGGTGTGCGGAAAACAACGCTTGAATACCTTCCAACTCGAAGCCAACCTTATTACGATGACAAATGGACAAGATCACGGACAAGGCATCTCGTTCAGAAATCGCCTTGGTCTTTAACACCGTGGCCTTGCTCAACAAAAACGCAATCATGGATGTCTTCGGATCGGTGTTGCAGATGAAGATGTACTTCGCCTTGGGACCCAAGGCCATAACCGACTTCTTGAATATCTGCTGTGCAGAAGGAGGTATCACTTCAAAATTGTCTATGACCACCAAACGAAACTTGGCCGCGACGACTCGGTCGATGGGAGGATCAGCAAACCGATCAATGCGTGCCCACATCATGTTGAAATCTTGAGTGTACTTCTTTGCGTCCAAATCCATACACCATTTTCCAAACTGATGCGATGCCAAGTTCAGACAATCACCAAATTTGCTTAACAAAATTCGCACGGACGAGCTCTTCCCGGAACCTGGAGCACCAGTAATGACAATCGCATCGGGTAGAAACTTGGCTTGTTCAAGAAGATCCACGTAATTGTTCAGCGAATTAAAGTATTCTTGATTGTGTGATCCAATGTATGACGCAAAGCTGTGAGGTGCATTATCAGGAGAATCTACCCAACGAATGTTGGACTCTTCTGGATCAGGCAATCGTGGCAAGCGCACGGTGTACCGTGTCCACAACGAATACTGAGGGGACCATATCTCCCTCTCTGCGTATATTAGATCTGGATTGATTTCAATTTGAGGAGCTTTTGATTTATTTCTGTATTTGGAAAGAGGGGGTCGTCCTTTCCCGCGACTTTCCGATCGTTTGGAAGTCATGAGTTGTCAGGTCGGGGTCGAAAACTGTTGGAATATATTTTCAAAATCAACGGGGAAAAGAGGTGAGACAACGTTGACTCGAAATTTTATCCAATGAATTGATATCTACTCTGGTTGATGAAATGAGAAAAAGCTACGCCATCCGAGAAGTTAACATATTGCCATCGCCTTGTGCTCTTCTTGTGGAGAATCGAACCGTTACAAAAATACCCTGCGACTTCAAGACACGATGACGACGAGATTTGAATGTGGATTTGGGATTGACTGATTGATTGATTGATTGATTGACCAGCAGAAACAGAAAGGAATACTGCTACTCAGCATATTGGTGGCGATTGCGATTCAGCAAAGCTGGAGGCAAGAAGTCCAAACGAGGGACGGGTCGATCATGGACAATATTCACAACGCGTCTGCACTTCAGAACGGATTGTCCAAAATGGAAGCGAAATTTGGGCAGTCTTCCACGCCCATAAATGCAAACGCATTTATCACTCCTGCTAAGCACAGAGTTTCATTCGGAAGTGCAAGTTCAACACGAAGTTATGGAAGCCAGCATGAGGACTCCGCTAGAAGAATATCGACCCCATCATCGGCATCATCTTCGCGCAGTTTGATGCACTCAGGCCGAAGTGTTAGATCTGCTGTTGCAACTATCCCCGAAAAGGCTAGCCCTATCAATGCTACTCCGACGGAGTTCAAGCGAGTAAAGATTACACCGCAGCGAATGGATTCACCTGGCGGAATCGACTATGATAGCAAGCTCAAGCAGCTCACCGATCCTAAACGAATAAAGGTTCCCTCTCCCGAGGAAAAGCAACAAGCTCTTTCTGCAATGACGCACATGTTTGATGAAGACGAATCGGGTGGCAATCAAGCTCCATTGACCGGATCTCGGACTCCAATTCTCACACCTCTATCTAAGGATGGCAATTCTAACCCAGCCTCATCCGGCGCTTCATCTGTTTCAACGTTCGCACAATCGTCACAAAGGCCGACAATCGACAGACAGGATATTTCTGGTCGTTCTTCACAAGATAATTACGCTGTGATGTTCTTTGATTCTTCTTTCCTCGAGGACGCACCAGAAGAGGATTCAAACACCGCCCGCCAACCCGTACCACACGAGCCGTTAGAAGCTGACAATCCATGGATAAGTATGCTCAATGCAGCCGTGGATGCGATTCAATTGAATCAGCCTCAACGACCTCCCCCACTTATCCCACAACAATATCATCCTCGGTCTCCGTTCACGTCATCGCGGCAAGCTGCCGAATCCAATAATCAACCGTCCTTTTCATCGTTGGTTGCTACCCTTACACAAAATCACGAGAAATCGGTGGTGTATACACCTCATACGCAAGCCTCCTTGAGGTCATCTTCCTCATCACTACGCGACTCATTCCAAGCCACCGAGAGCAAGCCTTTGCCTCGGTCGTTGACTCCCTCTACCGACGCGTCTTCTTTGCGCCGCATGCCACGAACGCCAACCAATCCCAAGGACCTTTCTGCGACGGTGTCGCAATCTATTCCTGAAATCTCTCTTCCCGTTTGGACCCCAACAAAGTCTGTGGAATTTGACAAGTCACTTCAGCCATATTTGGATTTCCTCAGCGATTTGGATCGTGAATTCTTCTCTGTCAGCAATGCGTCATCGTTTCGATCAGGCGATGATGTGCAACGACTGTGGCAGCGTTATATGCTTCTCCCTGTCGAAGACTTACAAAAACAAGTGTTCGAACAGCATCAGGCATTAGCTGATTTAGGTGTCTTCAACCAAATTCTAAGTCTGGAACCCGATGCAACAACTGCGAGTAGTACGCATGACTCTGTAAGTGGTCGTGCGGATTTAACACCTGTAAAGTGAGCGTCTAACTTGTATTGGGCTGTTATCCATCACCCAAGTCCCAATGTTAATTCTGGTGCAGTCGCACAAGCCGAGACACGTTGGTTGCCGCGTCGGGACGAAGGCGTACCTGCGGCAACGAATGGTCACTGTAGACATACTGCTACGTCGGTTGGAGCATATACAGCAAGCACACGTACATTACCGAAACGCCCTTCCAGCCGACGTACCATACCTTCCCACGACCGCGCTGCTTCTCGGGTATCGGAGTGTATACCCACTTGTACATGTGTGGTTGGCTGGCAGTGCTGCTGGAGAGGGACGTGGCGTCGCGCCTCGTCTGCTGGTCGAATCATCGACGGAATCCAGCTATCATTTTATTTGTGAGCAACACTTGTCGAGCAATCTACAATCGTCTCCACGAATGAGTGCCGATACCCATAGTCGCCCTCCGACGACAAGACCAAACATGCCTTGTCCACGAATGACCGATGGAACGATTCATGGCGCGGTGTCGTTGTGGTGCTCGAATCCACGACAAGCCCTCTTGCTCTACGGACCGATCGAAGAATGGGAAACAAGCGCGGTGACCAATATGTCGCGGCTATTCGCTGACCAGTGCAGCTTCAACGACGACATAGGAAGCTGGGATGTGTCGCATGTGACGAACATGACGCGGATGTTTCGCTATTCGTCGTTCAATCAGCCGCTGGGCAGTTGGAATATGTCACAGGTGCGAACTACAGCGGATATGTTCCACAGTGCTCGGTATTTCAATCAGCCACTGGACAGTTGGAATGTGTCGAGCGTGACGAACATGGAGAGCATGTTTGTCTTTGCGTCATCGTTCAATCAGCCGCTGGGCACTTGGAATGTCTCGTGCGTGACAGATATGTCTTGTATGTTTCTTCTTGCGCCATCGTTCAATCAGCCGCTCGACAGCTGGAATGTGTCGAGGGTGGAGAACATGGCAGGCACGTTTTTGGGTGCTTCCATGTTCAATCAGCCGCTGGGTAGTTGGAATGTGTCGAGCGTGACGAGCCTGAGGGACATGTTTATTGACGCGTCATCGTTCAATCAGCCGCTCGAAAGTTGGAATGTGTCAAGCGTGATGAGCCTAACAGAAATATTTCGAAACGCGTCATCGTTCAATCAGCCGCTGGGTCGTTGGAATGTGGCGAGCGTGACGAACATGGAGCGGATGTTTCATGGGTCGCCAGTGGGCCTGCTCTTACCCATCTGGTTCCGTGCTACGGCGAGCAGTACATCGTCAGAAAGAGAGCCTCAGAGGCACGACCATGCCAATCATGCATCGTTGGGAACTCTGTTATCGTACCTGGAAGACATGCTTCCACTGGATGTACGTCGCGAAGTACGACGCATGTTGTGGCAGCCGCTTATCGATGATGCGTTGCACGGTGCTGTTCGACTGTGGTTTAACAAACCTACGCTGGCGTTCGAGCGCTACGGCTTGATCGAACTGTGGGATGTGCGACGGGTGACGAACATGGACGAGCTGTTCCATTCTGCATCGTTCAACGCAGACATTTCGCGATGGGACGTAAGCAACGTGCAGTCGATGGTCAACACGTTTTTACATGCATCGTCGTTCAATGCGGCGATCGGCGGTTGGGACGTCCGCCGAGTGACGACGATGCAAGGGATGTTTCGTAGCTGTTCGGAGTTCAATCAGCCACTGAGCCAGTGGAATGTATCTCGCGTGGAGTGCATGCGAATGATGTTCGCTGACTGTGTCAGCTTCAACCAGTCGTTGGACGGCTGGGATGTGGGACGCGTAGAGGATATGAGCGAAATGTTCGTGCGGTGTGCAGCCTTCGACCAGCCGGTGGGGGCATGGAACGTGTCGTCGGTGGTGGACATGCGAGATATGTTTAGCGGGGCGACAGTGTTCGATCAGGACGTGTCGAGGTGGGATGTGAGCAAGGTGCGCAATATGAGCGAGATGTTTCGGGAGGCGAAGCGGTTCAATGGGTCGCTGGCGAGTTGGGACGTGTCGTCGGTGCGTGTGATGGACACCATGTTCGCCTAGGCGACGTCGTTCAACGGGGCGTTGGAGGGATGGGATGTATCGCACGTGGCAAGTTGTGAGGGGATGCTGCGACGGACAGCCAATACCGTTAGGAGATGCAGAGATAAGGGGGCATGTGCGCGACTGATGTAGGATATGCTGGACGTGAACACTGCAGCAGAGGAGGCGGTGTTGGCGAAGCGGAAAGGAGTAGAAATCATTGCAGTGTAGCGTCGCATCATTTTACGTGTCTGTCCGCCTCTAGCCGTCATCCAGTAGGACATCACAGTGCGCCTGCGTTAGCTGTGAGGAGGACCGACGAGATCCACTATGTATGTAATCATTGACTATCTGCAGCTGTTACCACCACAACCTCCACTTCATGGAAGCTATGGGTGTGGGGCGTGGGCTTGCCTACCCGCGGCAACGAACGGCTACTACAGACGTACTGCTGTGTAGGTGTGAGCGCATTCTGTCGAACAGCAAACGCACAACCCCACCGAGCGTATACCACTATAACCGAAACACCATTTCCAGATCACGACCGACCGCACTGCTTGTCGAGTGGAGTGCTGGAGAGGGACATACTAGTATATTATACTAGTAGTATGTAAGTACAGTACATGGCACTGGTGCCTCATCATCCACAGAAATTGAAACGCACTTCCGCTTTCACTCACATCATGGCATTCCGCATCCTCATTCAATTTTCGATTTCTCATTTGCCATTTGAGGTTCCTCATTGTAAAAGGAGGTCTGTTTAACCCTAAGGGTGCTATCATTTTCCAAATTGAGTCAGGTCTGCGCTTTTTTCCATTGGCTTGTACAAATTGTTCTCAGTCACATCGAATCCCTTTCATCTTTGGGGAGACTCCTCGCCGTAGTTTACGTCGTTGGACCATGAAGTTCGAGTCAAGTCTACAATTAATCTCACTGATAGTATCCATTATTTGTGCGACTGGTTCCAATGGTGCCGCCATGTTCCACCACATGAACCATCATCGTCACCCTGACCTCAACCCTGTCTCCTCTGTGAAACTGCGATCTCCTAAGGCCGAAACAGCGTTGACAACAAATTCAGAGATCCTCAAACCCTGTGGAAAGTATGAAGATGTCGTTGGAAAGTGGGTTAATGTATCCGATCGAGCTAAATATCCAGACTGGTCAAATCATTTCCATGGCCATGTGCTGGGTCAAGCTACAGCGTTTGACATGTTGTGGCTTCCAAATAATTGCAGCTATAGACGCTTTGACAATACGACATTATTGAAAGCTGTCGATAGCTTGATTGCCCAAACCCAGCTTGATGAATTACACACTGTTTTCTTCGGTGATAGTGCTTTACGGGGCATTTTCTGCGCTTTGTATCGCATTTACGCAGGATCGGAGACAGAAGGTCCGTGTACCAACGATATTTGTGGTTTCGATGACAAACGACGAGAAATTTCGATACCTCGTATACATCGTCCTCGCTTCGTGATGGTTGGACCGCGATGGAAAGTGACCTTCTACTACGTGAAGAGCTTCCATGTGAAGCAACTGCCTAAACTTGTCGCTGATGTCATTGCTACTGACAGGCCGTACGCTGTCATTATCAATACCGGTGCATGGGATTTTTATGAGTACAATAAGCGACATCGGAATGAAACGTTGCGTTTTCCATTGTCGCCGCGGTGTCTGAACAATGAAACTCAAGCCATTGCGGATCTGCGGGCGGATACGTTTGTGGCTGATTCGATTCGTCATTTATCGAATGTTGCACAAAGCTGGTCTCCTTCAAGTAATAGCTCGCATGGTGTTGCCGAAGGGCGGCACGTGCGGTTGATATATCGAAATAATCATTTCAATCGCAGATACGGCGCACTCTGTGCGGACGAACAATTTGAAGTGCTGCTGCGCTCCTTAGGCACCTGCTATCCATCCAGGATGGATAAGTCATGCAATTCCTCTGCATGGGAACTATGGAACAACCGAAATCTGAGCGAATCTGTCTGGGAACAGCAAAGTTACGATGGATTCCATTTCGATTGGCCAATCTTGACGTATTCTCAAGAGGATCATCGTCGAGTGAACCGACAGCTCAAACATTTGCTGGGACAGCATCCTGGAATGCTGGCCATTCAATTAGCACAATCGTTTTTGAATAATTTGTTTTTCTCTGTTCTTTCTGATTTGTAGCGAGATGACCCCCCCCCACTGACTCACACCGTTGCCTTCTTGCTTGCGGTCTTTGTGCCTGGCAACGAGAAGGCATCGGCGTGCTTGAGTTATGGTTCAAGTCATGTGTATTCTCGCCGCGGCCACTTCATGCACATACGTTGTTGTGCATTACGTGCATTAGTACATAGAAAAATCATTCGTTGGAGAAATGTAGTCGAACGCCCATCAGTAGTACACTACCACTGTAGTCTCTTTGTCAACCACTCTTTGTCAGTGTTCTATTTTATTTAGAGGAGAGCGTTTACGGGCGTTCATACGAACAGTTCAAAGCAATGATACGTACTGCACTATAGTCTACAGATTGAAAAGCAATGGATCTAATGCCAGCCAACGCCCCGATATCACTGGGGAATCATCCAGTCGGTGGACCTAGAACACAGTCACGGGACGGGTCTCCAACCAATGCTTCAAAGGCTCCTCAGCATGGCGCACAACAGTGAGCAAAGTTGTACGATCAGCGACCAATGCATTAACGGCGTCCTTATCGTCGAAATAATCGCGCAACAAGTGAAACAACGTCAAGTCAGCCAAAGACAGCTTCGATCCCACGGCGAATCCATCCGTTCCCACGCTGTACTGGAGCTTGTCAAGCCACTTTGGCAACTCCTCCGACACGAATGCTGCTTTGGCTGCATTCTGCTCGTCACCGCTTTTGTTTGCCTTAGCATCGTTGTACTTCTGCTTGATATCGCGAACATGCTCAGTTATGGCATCAATCTGAGCCGCTTCGATCTCATTAGCACCAAACAAATCGAACTTCTTCGCAAGAAAACGCTCAATCGTCTTGGTTTGGCCCAGTTTGGAACCATTGTAAGTCAAGACGGGCAAGCGGTCCATGTTGGCACGGAACTCGCCAGCTGCACTGTCCGCATCAAACTCTGGCTTTTCGAAGTTTGGGAAGCTGAAGTTGTAGCGGAAATCCTCATAGGACTGACCAGAAGCCGCGAAGAGGTATCGGATGATTTCAGCCGCACCTCTGCCGTTGAAGTATTGCAGTTTGTAAATGGACATTTTTGCTGTTATTGCTTTGATTCCGGGGTGATTGAATTGTGATTTGGTCCATTTGTCGTCCTTCCTTTGGCAGTAGTTTGTAAGATTGCAAGTAGATATGCAAGTAGGCTAAGATGGAAGGCATACTTGAAGCCAAAGCGATAAGAAAGTGATATGGGATAGGTTGACGGTTGACAGGCGACAGGTCCCCGATGTGCACGAAGGAGAGAGAGCCCAGCGTCTTCGTCGTCATGCCCACTATTCCGTCGGTTTCATGTGTGTCGGAGAGGGGGAGAGGCGGCGGGAGAGGGGTGCTCTTGCGCGCCCAACTGAAGCCATGAAGCATCGCTTTAGCAACATACCTTTGAAAGAGCACAACGCAACGCACAATATATTCTGCAGTGGAGTTTACTTGTTTGAGTAGCGATTGGGTATATAAAAGAAGCACTACCCAGGAAGGTATGGGTGATCAGGACAAGGATGAGGTAAATGGGTCTATTACTTAACGAGGCTACTCAACTAGACAGCTACATGCACTACATACAAGGAATATCTTGTTCGTCTCATATGGAGTCAATTAAAATATATACGACCGCATTATGGGTCGGAAGGAAAAGCAACGGAACTATCCCATGAGGCCGCTACAGAGCCAGCTTTAACGAGAACCTCTGACATCTCTTCATCAACCGTCGACATTGCAACGATGGCACCACCAGCGCCTATGGTGACTTCGTAAGAAGGTTCGGCTTCGTTTCTTGACTGCTGCATCTTGCGTAGTAATGCCGTTCGAATGACGATATTCAAATCCACGTCTCCATTCTTGCCGATGTAACCTAACGCTCCACTGTAGACGCCTCGGGGTCGTTTCTCCAATCGACGAATCCATTCCATGGTGCGTAGCTTTGGTGCACCCGTCATGGATCCACCAGGAAATGTCGCTCGCAAAGCATTTGCAACGGCCAAACCACGATGTGTATCAAAATCGGACAACTGTCCTGTTATGGTAGAAACCATTTGGTGCACCTTGGCATACGATTCGATATCCATAAGCCGCGGAACACGCACGCTACCAATGTCGCAAACACGACCAAAATCATTGCGCACCAAATCCACAATCATCAAATTTTCCGCTTGTGTCTTTTCATCCTCATAGAGTGCTCGACGACGGTTATCGTCACATTGACCGCGGTCCCGCGATGATCGTTCACGTGGTGCAGTACCTTTGATTGGTTTGGAAACCATATGCCCCGCCTATCAACAACAACAATGCCAATAAGAAGAACGACGACAAACAACGACCTCTACAGCAAATCAGTGTTGTCCCGTACCTGGTTGATCCGCAAATATTGCTCTGGAGAACTGCAACAAATGGCTAAGTCCGGTATTGGTTCTTGTAAGGGAAGGTCGTTGCTAGGAACTGGCTGCAGACGAATATATGCCGAATGAGGAGCTGGATTTCGGTCTTGAAGTTGTTTATACATTTCGAAAGGAGAAAAATGTTCGGTTGGCGGAGGAGGGTTCAGTTTGCCATGAAACTGGGTCGTGAGACACACTTCATAGGTTTCACCTTGTTTGATTTGCTCCAAACATGTTTCAATATCGTGTCGATATTGTGCTTGTGTTTTCTCTGCTAACAATTGAGGGGAAACAATGCGTCTATTGGGAGCCCCATTGATAGTTGAAAGTGGAGGAACAGTTCCTTCGGAGGATGTCATCAAGGTAGTGTTCGCCTGAAGCTGATGGATGACACTTTGGAGACGTTTCTTCAAGGAATCTACATTCGCTGTTAACCTCGCTTTCATTTGGTTCTCGTTCACATTCTGCCCAGCAGAAGAATCACAAAAGGATGGATCAAAAGATGATTTGATAGAAAACAGGCGCCGTTGGTGATCATATTGAATGTAACTCTCGGGATGCAAAAAACACGCATCGGGTGGTGGTCTTCCTTCTCCTCCCGATGCATTCTCAAACGGAACATTTCGCATTGTAGGATAAAGCTCTTCTCCAACTTCATAGCCAATGTAACCAAATAATCCTTGGTCCAACGTACGATCTGGTGAATGATCACTATCATGCTGGTTGCTTCCTTCGGCAATGTAGTTCTCAATGAAACTGAAAATGGATTGGTTGAAGGTCTTCGATGTCGTGATCATTGATCGATTCACAGACGATGAATGCAAACGCCTGATAAAATCGAGTGTGAGAGCTCCCTGCGTGCGATTGTACCGCAGCAAGAAGTTGGAACTTGGCACATCTACGAGTTCTGGATCATCAGCTGTCGTCCCATCCAAAGCCCCGAAATAGCTGACTTGTGGTCTTTCAGAATACGCCACGTCGAATTGAGATGGAGGTAAAAGCGTCTTTTCTGGTTGATTGACGGACGAGTCCAACAAGAAAGCCACGGAAGAATCTCCAAACATAAGCTCGAATATCGTTCGAATGTCAACATTGCTCGAGTCAGGCCCAACGGACAACGTATCACAAACTGAGCAAACTTGTGAAGGAGACGATAGTCCACTCGCTTTCATGCCTGACGTTTCTCTATGAAAATTGAAGATTGCAGGCTTTGGAGGGTTTTGGTTGTGAAACTCTGTCGTCAGCTTAACAAAATTGTCGAAAATTGTGTCCCCACAAGCAGTTCGAATACTCTCCGGATGAAATTGCACCCCAAATATCGGCTTGCGGCGATGCCTCAAACCCATTATTTCCCCTTTCCTCCCATTTTCATTGGCTACCCACGCTGTGACCTCCAGCTCTTTTTCCGGAAAAGACGATGGATCTACGACCAAGGAATGGTATCGAACCACTTCGCTTCCTTGAGACACCCCATGAAATACATCCGAGTCTGTATGCTCAATCTTCGACATTCGCCCATGCATAGGAACTTGTGCTCCAATCACTTTTCCACCGAATACACTTCCAATTCCTTGATGACCCAAGCAAACGCCTAGAATGGGCAATTCACAGGAAGTAAGGGCTTCGAGGCAAAGCCCAAAGTCGCCCTTGTTGTTAGGATTTCCTGGTCCGGGTGATATAATCACGTTATCAAAGGTATCAAGGTTTCTGACCGCTTCAGACCAAGACGAGAATTGGTCATTTCTTACTACCACGGGAGGATGGGTGGTTCTCGATGCAACAGCTTGGAATATATTGTAGGTATAGGAGTCATAGTTGTCAATAATCAACGTCTTCATCGAGGGCGACCGGGTAGAAAAGATTCCAGAGGAAACTCTGCGGTGTATTCGTTTTAATGGGAGCGCCTTTGCAATTTCGGCGCATGCAATCGCCGTTAGAATCACAAAACGGAACGTCAATCGGAATGAATGTTCACACCAAACAAGCATTCCTAATCTGACTAGGTGAAACACAACGGAAAGGAAAGGAGTGGCACAAGGTTCAAGGATAACTCATCTCCACATGGATGTGTGAGACTCTTATTGTATTGTGATTGTCTATTGTCTATCTTTCATGCGCAGATTCGATCATCACCGCCTTCTTTTTTCTTATTTTCAGTGCGTCGTCGTCATCCTGATCGGAATACTTTTGGCGTACAACGTTTGTCACCATCAAACGATGATATTATTGTTTAGGAATTATCTGTAAAGTACACGATCAGCCAGAGAGCACTTCCGGACTCTCGAGCGATGGAGATTTCTGCAAATCATGGGACGAGAAGTTGCAAACTTTCATCATTCTTGCAGTTACATGATATTGTGGGGGTAGAGGCACGATAACAATCGTCGATTTGAGAGGAGGGGAGAAGCCTAAAGTTGTGTTTTAGTCGCAACACCCAAGACATAAGATGCCGACAGGCGGTAGAAATGATGTTTTCGCTTTGGTTGCCACATTGGCAGTGGGATGTATCACAGGAGCTTTGTCGTACTCTTTCGTGACAAACTATTTCCACAAGCGAAAGCCCGTCAAGGCGAGGAGAGAACAACCCATGAAGAAAAGAGAATCGCTAAAAATTCAACATACTCATACGATTGAGTTCTGTGTGTCTGACATCGCATCCGCAATTGCAGCTGTTCATGGTGGTGCGACTTCACTGGAGCTATGCGCTAATCGTCTCGAAGGAGGAGTGTCTCCATCGCTTGGTTTTGTTGAGGAATGTGTCAGAGTATGCCGAAACTTGTCGGTTGAAGTGCATGTCTTGGTTCGACCACGACCTGGTGGCTTTGTGTACGATCAAGAAGAATTTGAAGTGATTCTTCGGGATATATCTGCTTATATTAATGCTGGAGTGGATGGTAA
>SMOI01000644.1:0-13907 GCA_008000375.1 Poteriospumella lacustris | reverse complement strand
CCCGGCGCCGTCAGCGCCGTCTGCGGCGGCGGCGTCGTTTGCGGCGGCGGCGGCGGGCCGCGCGCGCCGTAGGCGACGAGGAAGCCGCTCAGCGAGTTGAGCGACGAGCTGCCCGTCGAGCCCGCCGCGTACTCCGAAAGGTTCAGCGCCGAGGCGCCGCGCGCTGTGGCCGACGCGGCGGCGGCAGCAGCGGCGGAGGCGGCGGCCGGCGGCTGCTCGTAGAGCGCGTCGAGCCGCTCCTGGCGCACGGTTTTGATCGCGCGCACGAGGCGGTGCGCCGAGTCGACGTCGCCGAGCTCGGCGTAGGCCGCGAGCAGCTGCGACAGCGCGGCGACCTTGCGCTCGTCGAGCAGCAGGCTCTGCGCGGGCCGCGCGCAGAGGTCGGCGTACAGCGTCTGCAGCAGTTTGATGCCGCCGGTCGCGTCGCCCAGCCGCACGAGGCACACGGCGAGGCGCTGCGCCAGCTCGTCGAGCTGCGCCTCCTTCAGCCGCCGCTGGTGGCGCCGCAGCGGCCGCCGCCCGCCGCCGGCGTCGCCGTCGGCGCGGACGTAGGCCATCGTCTTCGCGAGGACGCGCGCCGCCAGTTCGTACTGCGCCTCCTCTTCGTACTGCGCCGCGAGCAGGCCGCCCGTGAAGAGCACGCGCTCGGGCTCGGCGCCCTGCTGCAGCAGCGCCTGCCACAGGCTCTCGCCGTAGGCCGCCGCGACGGCCGCGCGCCGCAGCTGCACGGCGAGGAAGAAGGCCTTCTGCAGCAGGAACGGGTCGTCGTCCTCGCCGCTGATGCAGCGGAACACGGCGAACTGCAGCCGCACGAGCTCCAGCGCCAGCGCCGGCAGCTGCTCGTGCACCGCCTCGGCGAAGTCGGCGACGAACGCGTAGGCGAAGTGGAACATCTGCGACGCGAAGGCCGCCGAGGGGCGCGCGTCGCGGCGCGCGGCGGCCGTCAGCAGCCACAGGCGCTCGGGGTCCTTCGCGTTCTCCGCGATCGACACGGCGAAGTGCAGCGCGAACGACGCGTGCGCGAACGGCGGCGGCGCCGCGCCCGCCGCGGCCGCCGCCTTGTCCCCGCCCCCGACGCCGCCAACGCCGCCAACGCCGCCAACGCCAACGCCGCCAACGCCGCCGGGCGGCGCCGGTGGCTTGGGGAAGAGGTCGACCGCGACCTCGAGCAGCAGGAAGAGCTGCTGGTTGGCCAGCTCGTTGCTGGAGCCGAAGGAGGCGGCGAGGCTCTTGGTGACCTCGTCCTCGATCAGCGACACGGCCATGTCCTCGCTGCCGAAGGCCGCGTCCGCCGCGTCGACGCCGAAGGCCAAGTCGCTGTCCGTGCGCCGCAGGAAGCCGCGCCGCTTCTTGAAGAAGGCGCCGCGCGCGCGGTCGGCCTGCCAGACGAGCTTGCGCTTCAGCAGGCAGTCGACGTAGTGGAAGAGCGCGTAGGACAGGCGCGCGCGCACGACGCTGGGGCTCTCGAGGCGCTGCATGAGCTCCTTGCACTGGCTGCCCACGGGCAGGTCGTACGCGACGTTGTAGGGCGCCAGCAGGCGGCGCGCCTCGACCTGCTGCTGCAGCAGGCGGAAGACGACGGGCTGCAGCGTCAGCGGCGACACGCGCGCCATGAAGAGCAGCTTCAGCGTCAGGAACACGCCGCTGAAGTCGGCGAGCGCGTCGCGCACGAGCTGCACGTGGCGCTCCTCGTAGCGGTGGCAGAAGAGGCTGCCGGTGGCGTTGGCGGCCAGCGCGCCCTGCACGAGCGCGGTGACCTTCGTGCGGAAGATGAGCTCCTCCTGCTTCATGCCCATGCGCAGGTAGTCGGCCGCCGTGTGGAACTGCGCGCCGCCCGCCAGCGGCACGCACAGCCGCACGACCTCGACGTAGCCCACGAGGCCGTCGAGGAAGTCGAGCGCCGACTCGACGCGCTCGAGCACGGCGTTGTAGTCGTCGATGAGGCCCAGGTGCAGCTGCACCTCCGTCAGGCGGCTCTGGATGCGCAGCACCGTCAGCAGCTGCCCGAGGTTCTCGAAGACGCGCTCCATCGCCTTCGCCTGCGCCGCGTCGCGCTGCGGCTGGCCGAAGCGCTGGAAGAGCGCGGCCTGCTCGGCCTGCAGCACGACGACCAGGTCCAGCGTCTTCGCGTGCACGCGGCCCTTGATCGCCTCGAGGACGCCCACGCCGCGCAGACAGGCGATGCAGATGCGCTCGGCGATGACGATGTTCGACTGCTGCAGGAACTCGGTCGTGACGCAGTAGCCGCTGAGCCAGCGCGCGACGATCTCGAGCGAGAACAGGTTCGACTCGCGAAACGGGTTCTGCTCGCAGAGGTCGAGCGTCTGGTGCACGAAGTCCTCCGACGGGCTCAGCGCCGCCGTCTCCTCCCACAGCTCGTCGTTCAGCGACCGGCTGCCCAGCGCCTCGGCCGAGAACACGCGCAGCTGGTCCAGCACGTTGGCGCACCAGCCGAAGACGCCGCGCAGGTGGTGGCTCGCCTGCTCGACGCCGTCGTCCGCCTCGAGCGCGGCGCCGGGCGGCGCGCCGAGCGGCGAGCGGAAGATTTTGCTGTGCTCGAGCACCTGGCGCTTGACGTTGGAGTCGAGGAAGTCGAGCAGGCTCTCCTTCTCGGGCACGGCCGCGATGGCCTCGGCGTCGAGGTAAAACGGGTGCGACTGGCGCAGCGAGCGGTTGTCGTCGGCGCTGAGCGCCGCGTGGTCGAGGAAATCCTGGTTCCAGTCGTCCTCGTCCTCGTCCTCCTCGCCGCCCCCGCCCCCGCTCCCGCCCGGCCGCTGGCCGCCGTAGTCCACCGTGCTCTTCGCGTGGCCCGAGCCCGACTCCACCGACAGCCGGTCGCAGGCCGCCGACCGCGTCGCGCTCGAGACCGTGTCGCCGCTGTGGACGCGCGGCGCGGCGGGCGGCGCCAGCTTCGCTGAGCTGTGCTGGTGGGCGACGCTGCGGTCGGAGCTGCTGGCCTTCGACGCGACGCTGAGCGGCGCGGCGGTGTGGCGCGCGGCGGGCGCGGGCAGATCGAGCGCGAGCGGCTCGTCGTTGTCGAAGTCGTCGTCGTCGTCGTCGGAGATGTCCTCGAAGCCGATCGCGTCCATCGGAATGTCGTCCTCCACGTCGCCCATCGCGCCGATGTCGTCGTACGGGTTCGTCTCGTACGCGTCGTACGCGTCGTCGGGCGGCGGGCCCCTCGCCGCGCGGCCTTCGAGCTGCGGCGGAGCGGCGGTCAGCGCGCGCGGAGAACGACGCACGGCGGGCGCACTTACCTGCATCGCCGCCGGCTCCTCGTCGTCGAACTCGAATCCTTCTTCGGAGGACACGTCGTCGCGCGCCTCCGCGGCGCCGTCGTCGGCGAAGACGAAGTCGTCGTCCCACTGCACAGGCGGCGTCAGTCCCACTGCGCAGGCGCAAGCACCTGCAGGGCGGCTTACCTCGTCGTTCACCTCATCAGCGGCGTACTGCATCATTAAGGGCTGAATCTACTCCAAGGCGTGTTAAATACAAAAGCGGCGACCCATTTCACAGGCGACTCGGCGTCCGCCGGCTGCTATCGCGTTTTTTCTGAAAATCGAGGGGCGACCCGCGCGTAGGGGAAGTAGATGCTGCAGGACCACTCCGATTCCGCTCGTCCTGATCACAAGACGAGAGTAGCCTCGAAGATGCCGCGATAAAATGTGACATCGACGAGCGTCGTCGCCGCCGCCGCCGCGTCAACGGCGCCGCTCCTTCGCACATCGCTCGCCGCCGCCGCCGCCGCCGCAGCGGCGCACGCACTCGGCTCCCCAGCGACACGTACATGTCTCTGTTCCTGATGGCGGGCTATTATGGTAGAAGAGATGCCCTATTTGTACGACCCGTTGCAATCGCGACCCCAACGGCCCCAGCGGTCCCTAAGGCCCCTACGATCCCTAAGGCCCACAGCCTCTACAGCCGTCGAGTTGCGCTCAGCGCAGGCGAAGAGAGAGAGAGAGAGAGAGAGAGGGTCAGCGGTGAGTTACGTCGGCGGCGGCGTCAGAGGACGTGGTCGACGGCCACCGCGTCGCCGTCCAGCGGGAAGAACGACAGCTGCGCGTCGCGCGCCAGCGGCACGTAGGGCAGTCCCCGTCGCTCGTAGAAGTCGCTGCGCACGGCCGCGGCGATGCCGCTGTACAGCGGCACGTAGGCGGGGTACCAGTCGTTGGGGTTCGCGGCCGCCGCGGCCGCCTCTTCGTCGGCGTTTTCGCTGCCGGGCGGCGGCGCTCGCAGCGTCGCGAGCAGTTGCCGCAGCTTGTGCTCGAGCGATGGGATCGTGTCGCGCGGCTCGACCGCCAGCGACAGCACCGCCGCCACTTTGGTCACCTCGCGCGGCTCCGGCGCCGCCGCGTCCTCGTCGCCGGCGGCGTCGCGAGCCGCGTCCTCCGGCTGCACGCGCAGCAGACGAACCGTCAGCTTCTTCACGGCGCGGTCCGTCCTCGTCGGGGGCCTGGCGGCGTCGAAGGCCTCCACGGCGCTCGCCAGCAGTTCTGCGACACGGCGGCGGTCAGACGCGCCACAGCGACGGCGACAGCGACGGCGGCGCGGCGACACTTACCATCTGCAACGGCGCTGGACTCGTTGTACGCGCGCGTAGCGCTGGCGGCGGCCTCGACGACGCTCGGCACGACGTTGGCGACGGCGTCCTGCTCCTCGGGCGACGGCCAGGCGCCCGTGAGGCGCTGCAGACAGTGCGGCAGGATCTGCCGCGCCATCTGCAGGCCCGCCACCTTCGTCTTCACCTCTCGCGACCGCTTCAGCTGCTGCTGCATCTTCTCGACGACGCCGCGCACCTGGAGGTAGTCCTGCACGACGCTGTCCTCCTGCTGCTTCATCCACTGCAGCTCCTGGTGCCGCTGCGCCTCGAAGGCCTCCATCTGCTGCTGCAGCTCCGCGAGCTCTGCTTCGTGGTTCACCTCGACGAGCGCCTGCTCGAGCGTCTTGCGCACGATGACCTCGACGAGCGGCGCGGACTCCTCGTCGAAGTTGAACAGTTCGCCGACGTCGTCCACCTGCGTCTGCCGGTCCACGCCGCTCTTCCGCGGCACATACGCCGCCGGCGGCGCCTGCGCAGTGAACGCGTCGGTTTGTGTCTCGCACAGGCGCGTCGGCACCACCTCTCGCTCGGACTGGTCGACGAGGAAGCGCGTCAGGTCGGTGCCGTCCAACGCGAAGGGCCGCGACGCGAAGCTGTACGTGGGCGCGCGCGGGGCCTCTCGCGGCTGCTCGGCCGCTGGCGCTTTGTATTGTTGATCTGATTCTGTGGGCCGCTCTGTCCGGTCCTTGGCGATTTTCCGCGCCAGTGAAAACGTGTTGCCGCGGACGACGCGGGGGTCGGACATCATCGTCAGCGGGACGCTGTCGGCGAGGCCCGGCCGCGGCGCCGAGTGCGGCTGCGTGTTGTAGGTGTACTGCGCTGTTGATGACCGCGTCATTCTGCAATGGAAGGCCGCGCGGTGGTGTGGTTGTGGAGATCGAGTCGGTCGATTGGTGCACGGTCGCTACCGACGCAGGGCAGTGCAAGTTCGCCTCGACGCCTGTCGCCCGCTCAGTTTCTGTCGGTCGCTCGGTCGCCTCTTGTTCGGGAGGCGATAAAACAGTTCGCAAAATGTCTCCGACGGAAAAGGGAACGGCGCCTGTCGCTTGGCGAGCGCTCAGCTTCGACGTCGACGAGGCCGCCGCGCCGCGACCGTCGCCGATCGAAACGGCCGCCGCTGCCGACGGCGAAACGGCCGCGGCACCTGTGTGTACCTCAGTTTCTGATGTCACATCCTATCTACATATTGTCCAGCATCCAACTTGTACACCTCTCGGTTTGCCTACAATTTGTCACTTAACTTAGAGTCATATTCTTCTTCGTCGTCGTCGTCGTCGTCGTCGTCGTCGTCGTCGTCGTCGTCGTCGTCGTCGTCGTCGTCGTCGTCGTCGCGCCCTTCGCTTTGGGCTTCGACGACGCTTCGCGGTTCGCCATTCGACGGTGGCCGATGCCTCCGCGAGGACCGTGGAGGTGCACACAGATCGCTATCGAGGCATGAACCACGGACGATGCAGTCAGACGACGAGGACGGGGCGTCGTGGCTGCTGCTGCAGCGTCGGCTGCAGCTGGCGCTGGACGAGCTGCGCCCCGACGAGGTGAGCTCGGCCGACTGCCGCAGCATCTGCGCACTGTGGAACGAGTTCTGCTGCGTCGAGGGCTTGCGAAGCGCGTGGACGCGCGTTCTCGCGGACAGCGACGCGTTGGACGGCGGCGTCTCGGCCGAACGCCGCCTGTTGGCGCTCTACGCGCTGACCGCCCGCTTCTTTCGCGCCTTTCGCGACCGCCTGACGCTGGTGGACGGCGCCAATGCCGCGGACGACGCGGAGGACGCTGCGGCGCTGCGGCTGCCCGACTCCGCCGCGTTCGGCCGCCTGCTCGCGCGAGCGCTGGCGCAGTGCTTCGTCGCGGAGGTCGCCGCCGGCGCCGACGACGCGCCGAGCCGCAGCGGCTTCCGACGCGTCTTCGAACTGGCGACGGCCGCCAGTCTGCGCGGCTTTCTGCGCGCGCTGCTCGACGAGCTGCGCAGCGGCGCTCCGCTCGACGCGCCGCTGGGCGCAGCCTGCGGCGCGGCGCTCTGGGCGCAGCTGCCGAGCGCTCGCGCGCGCGCGGCGTTTCTCTGCTGCGCCGAGTGCAGCGGCGACGCGACGCCGGCGGTCGTCTCTGCGATCGGCGCGTTCGTCGGCGCGCTGAGCGACCAGTCGGCGGCGCTGTTCGCGCGCTGCGCGCTCGACGCCTGCGCCGCGACGTCGCTGTCGAGCGACGCGGCCGCCGCGCTCGCTGCGGCGGTGGCCCCGCGGCCCTGGAGCCCGCGCTGCGGCAGCTCGTCGCGTCGTGGAGCTCGGCGCCGTTCGCTGCGCAGGCGTCGCTCGCGAGCTACGCCGCCGTGACGCGCCTCGTGGGCCGCTGCAGCGCGCGGCTGCTGCGCGAGGCGGCGGCCGCCGGCAGCGCCGACGTCGAGGCGCCGCTCGTCGAGGGCGTCGCGGCGGCGGTCGAGGCGGAGCCTGAAAAGCTGCGCGTCGCGCTGGCGGCGCTGCGCGAGCTCTGCGACGCGCCGACGTCCGACGCGGCGGGGCGGCTCGGCGAGCGGCTGCCGCAGCTCGACGGCCTCGTGCGCGCGCTGTCGACGGCGCTGTCGCCTGACGACGCGCCGCAGGCGGCAGCCGATGCGCCGGGCGACGCTGCGCAGCCGCCACCGCCGCCACCGCCGCCGCAGGCGCCGCGCCGCGACGTCGCGCGCGTCGTCGAAGGTAAGTTCTCGTCGCCGCGGCCGCGTGTCTCGTGCGGCGCGCTGACCGCCGTGTGTCTCGTGCAGAGCTGCAGACGGCCGCGGCGCTGGGCCCGACGCGCCGCAGAAGCTGTCGGCGCTGCTGGTAAGTCGCCCGCCGCCGCCGCCCGCCGCCTGGCCGTGTGTCCGTCTGACCGTTTCGCTGTAGCCGCAGCTGGCGACCGTCGTCGCGAGGCCGCGCCGGACGGCGGCTTCGATCGCCGCGTCGGCGACGTGTTGTGCGCGCTGCTGACGGCGCAGAACGTCGAGGCGCTGGCGGACTGGGACGCGCAGCTGCGGCGCCTGCGGCGGCTGCTGACGCGGCGCTTCCCCGCGGCCGTCGTCGGCGGCCTCTGCGACGCGCTGCTGGCCGCGGCGCCGAGCGACGGCGGCTTCGAGGCGCTCGACGTCGCCTTCTGCTCGAAGCTGCTCGTCGCGGTGGAGGACGCCGTCGCGGACCTCGACGCGGCGCCGCCGACCGCGCGCGCCGCGCCGCGCGAGAAGACGCGCGTCAAGGCGCCGCTGCGGCTGGCGCTGAGCGCATCGCGTGCGGCGCCGCAGACGCAGGCTCCGACCGCGGCGTACGTCGCGCTGACCGACGACGTCCCCGCGCGGCTGCTGCCGGCGCTGTGGCGCGTGCTGCAGCGCTGCCGCCCGCCGCCGGCGGCGCGGCCTGCGGCTGCGGCCGCGGCGGCCGGTCGCTCGTATCTGATCTGCGAGGTCGGCGCGGCCGCGGCGCCCGCCGATGCGCCGGCGGCGGACGGCGTCGACTTCGCGCGCGCGCTGCTGACGGCGCAGGCGCTGCACGCGCAGGCGGCGGCGCTGCTGAGCCTCAGCCGCAGCCGCTCGACGCTGCCGGCGGTGCGCGTCGCCACGCGCCACTGGCCGCGCAGCTCGTCGTGCTCGTGCTGGACGACCTCGCGCCCGCCCCGTCGCTGTGGTCGGCGGTGCCGCTGCGGCGCGCGGCCTGCGGCGCGGTGCTGACGGCGGCCGAGCGGCTGAGCCGCGCGGCCGGCGCCGAGGACGCGCCCGACGCGCAGACGCTGCAGCGCGTGCTGGCGTTTCTGGACCGCGCCGAGGAGAGAGAGCAGGACGAGCTGTGCCGGCGCATGCTGCTGCAGACGATGGCGATGCTCGTGGGGCCCCTGTGACGGCGGCGGCGGCGGTGGCGGTGGCGGTGGTCGTTAGTTACAGCGGCCGCCGAGTGCGATGTGCAGCGCTGCTGCACAGCGAAGGGAAACGGCCAATCGGTGTAAATACGTCAGTGTCGGCGGTCTGCGCGGTCTGCGCGTCTACTTCAGCGCCTCGCGCTTCAGGCGGCGGTCCATCTCCGGCGGCCGCACGAAGAGCTTCGAGGCGAAGGCCTTGCGCTTCACGCCGCCCGTCGCTTTGTAGGCGTCGCGCGAGCCCTCGCAGCAGATCATCCACTGGATCTCGCGCTCGTCCTCGTCGTCCTCGTCCGCAGCCGTCGTGGCCGCCGTCGCGGCGGGTCGCGCGGCGTCCTTCGTGACGACGAGGCGCGGCCGCCACGGCAGCCGCGCGGCCTTCGACAGGACGACGGGCCTCGCCTCGGCCTCCTCCTGCCGCTCCTCCTTCGGCACGAGCAGCACGTCCTTGTACGTCGTCTTCTCTGCCCCGTGCTGCGCGCTGGCCCTCGCCGCCTCTTCTCTCAGCCGCGCCTCCTGCAGCCACGCGGGCTCCGACTCGAAGTCGTCGGGCAGTGCCCGGAGGATGTCGCGACACGACAAGGCATCTTCGCTTTGGGTATCCCAGACCCTACAGATGAGATCGAGCGAAAAGGCCTCGAAGTCGTCGATCAGCCGTTGCAGCTCCGCCGGGTACTCGCAGGTGTCCTCGTCCACCTCGTCTCCTTCTCGTTGCATATCTCCCTGGTGTATATCCTTCGCACAAGCTGTCACTGTTTCTGTAGAGTATCGTGTACTTGCCTTGCAAATGGCAAATGATGCGACGTGCGATCGCATGCGACGACTTCGGAAGCGACCGCTGCGCCCGCCGCCGCCGCGCCCGCTGCGTGTGCACGACGATGACGACGTTACCCAACTCCCCAGATTACCTACCCCAGACTGCGGCGTCAGTCCAACCTCCGCGCTTTGGGCGCCCCTGTATCGCTACTGTGCGCTTTCTTTGAACCGTTATTATTGTTTATGGTTAAAACCTCAATGGTGATTGGATATTTTCGCGCAGTTTTGACGAGGTATGCCTTTTTGAAGGATAAAACTGCGAAAACGACAGGGGGTACAGCTCTTTCGCACAGTTGTTCCCCTTTTTGCGCCATTCTACGCTCGATTTATCGACTATGGATTCAAACCGATGGAGAATCAGACTATATGGGTGCTCGATTATGAAGGCTACCGAACCTTTCTCGAAGAACTGCTGAATCTCGAAGGTCAAACTGAGCTCGGCAAAGGTCGACGGTCCGCGATGGCTGTTTCTTAGATCCGACAGAAAAACAGAAAAACGATTTAGAAAATGTTAGAAAAACGTAACATCGTGTCGTTCATGCATAGAACTGTCGATAGAGGCAAACGATACAGACTTCTAGCTCAAATGCAAAGACTTACGACGGAAAATGAGGCGAAAATATGTCGACACCAGCCGACTTCGTGTCTCTAACTCGCCATAACTTTGGAAATACCCTGTCAGACCGCCAACAACCACATATACTTGGGTGTATCTCCTTCTTGGTGAGAGGCATCAGTCATTTTTCCCCGCTGAAACGATGAGATTCCGTTTGAAGAGGGAAAACAACGCGAAGAACTGTGGTAGGCGGAGACAGCGCCGCGCGGAAAGACAGCGGAAGACCCCGCTCTCTCGGCGCAGCCGCCGGCGATACGCTCTCTGCTCATACCCTGCGATTCATATCAGATGAACCACGTTGATGGTTCGCAGCGAAAGGCTGCGATGCCCACGCGGCGACGACCGCGGCTCGCCAACGGGCCTGGGACACACCGTCGAGGCCCCACGTGCGTCGCGACGGCCCCATCGTCTTCGCCCAGCAAGCTGCACGGAATCCCCCTCAGTACCGTGTGTTGACTCGCCAGAGACGCGATCACGAGGGTCTCGCTGCCGCAGTAGAGCGCCGACGTCTTCGAATCGCGTCGGGGACGGCGGTGCTCAGCGTCGACTGGACCGAGGCCAGCGCCGCCATCGCCTCCGCCGCACGTCGCATCAACGATGGCGGTCCACCCGTAGCAGCTGCCCTCCTCCTTCTACGTCCCCCAGAGCACCCTCAATGGCCACCAATCGCCCAGCAGTACGGCGGAAGCCAGTGTGCTGCACAGCCGCGGACCCACCGACGGTCGTCTGCCGCTCCGTAGTCTGGTCAGTGGGTCCTCCCCATCGCATCTCGTTCCACACGTCTCCCATCACTGTCCACTGCAGAGTACTTAGCATGTGACGCAGCAGTTCAGCGCCATCGACAGCACCATCGACGACGACGAGGAGCACCGTCGACCGTGTCGACGACACCGACCGCCGCCGGAGGCCGCACTCAGCAACGGTGCTTCTCACGAGGCTCTCTCTCGGCGGGGAACCGTTATGGACTAGGGAACGCGAAGATAATCCAGCGACAGCCTGCTGGTCCGGAGACTGTGGATGTGTCGTTTGCCAGTGGACGACCCAGCGACGCTGCCGCGCCAACCTCTCACCGCGTCACTGCCCGTCGCACCCGTCGCCCCCGTCGCCCCCCTCCCCGTCGCTCCCGTCGCTACCATTGCTGCTACAACGCTTGGTTGTTGCTCAACGATGGAGTGACGCTCTGTGACGAGGCGACGGAGGCGACGGCGTCGCGGGGAGACGACGCAAAGTCGAAACGGCTTCCGGCGTCATCGTCATCGCGATGCGTCTCCGTCGTCGTCTTCGTCGTCGGCGGCCGCCGCTGCTGCCGCTGCGACTGCGACGACGGAAACGACGTCTCCACCGGGCCACGTGTGCCGCCCGAGCGACAACAGAAGTAGAAGGACGCGCACTCACATCACCAGTGGGGAGACGCGGACGGGAGACGCTGTGCAGAGCCCACCGAAACGCGAGGTGATGAGCGGATCGCCGTGCAGCCCCGTGACCCAGACCCTTGTGCCCGAACCCGCTTCACCTGGTGCGACTCCATCCAGCTCCCCCAGACGACCACTTCCCGATGGCGACTATCCTGACAAGGGACCGTCCACGTGGGGCATAAGCTGCGACGACGCAGACACGCGCAAGCCGCCGCTGTGGCGCCACTTGCTGGACAACGACTTCTTCATCTCGCAGCCGTGGGACCTGTCGTACTACTGGACCGTTCGCGGGTCGGAGAACCTGCACATCTACCTGTGGATCGCGAAGGACCTGGCCTGGGCGGAGAGCTGGTACTGGCCCGCGATGCTCTTCGGCAGCGCCGCGGTGCTGTGGTGCTTCGTGCTGCTGCACCACGCGGTGGCGGCGCGGAACTACGAGGAGATCTACATGTGGGTGGGCCTGACGCTGTGGCTGGTGGCCAACTTCGTGTGGATGGCCGGTGAAGTGTTCAACGACGACGACGACTTCGTCGTGCCGCGCGCGGCGCACGTGATGGAGGCCGCCATCGCCTGGATCCTCGCCTTCCACCTCTTCCTCAAGCCCCTCGGCGTCTTCCAGAGCTACGACTACGCCAACTCCCCGTACGACCGCCCGGGCCTCGTGCCGCGCTTCTCGTACTTCCGCCACTGGCGGCAGTACGAGAACGCGCACACGCTGTGCTGGCTGGGCAAGGACCTGAGCTGGAACCGCCTGGCGCCCGTGCCCTGGGTCCTGTGCCTCGTGCCCACCCTGCTCATCGCCGCCGACTTCGTCTTCGTCACGGGCCACCCGAAGCGCCGCATGCTCGACGACGCGGCGCACTACCTCGCGCAGCTGCTGTGGGTGGTGGGCAACCTGCTCTGGGCGCTGGGCAACCTCTTCGTCGACGCGGACACCGACGACGACCCGCGCTTCGTCTTCCAGATGCGCCCGCGCGGCGCCCACATGCGCTGGTACGCGGCCTGGGCGCTCTTCGCGGCGCTGTGGCCCATCGCGCTGCTCTACTGCGTCTGGCTGCCGCTCACCGTCTCCGGCCACTTCCGTCGCAGCGCCGCCCGCACCGGCGACGGCGCCGTCGACAGCGAGCGCGGCGAGGCCGGCGTGGCCGGCGCGGCCGCAGTCGCTGTCGCTGTCGCTGTAACCAACGCGCTGCATCGCTAGTTACACTACTTACACCCGCCGGCGGCGTCGCTATGTACAAAGGGCGCGGCGCTCAGCCGCTGGCGTCCGCATCGGGCGCGGCGCGGCCGATGACGCGGCCCACGTCGAGGCCGAAGAGCTTGTTCAGCGCCTTGCGAGCTTCGGCCGCGCGGCCTTTCGGTCGCCGGGCGCTGCGACCGGCGGCTGCGGTGGCGGCGACGGTCCGGCGCGCGCAGGCGCCGCGGGCGGCGACGCGGCCGGCGGCGGCTTCGGCGGCTGCGCGGGCGTCGGCGGCTTCGGCGGCGAGGGCGGCGGTATCGCAACGGTCGCAGCGGCGCCGGCGGCAGCGGCGGTGCGCTGGGCTCGACACTGTCGCGCGGGACGCGGTACCGTTCGACGCGCAGGCGGCCGCGGCCGGCGTCGTCGCTGACGATGAAATACTCCGACGCGTCGCTGCTCGCGTCGTCCGCCTCGCCGCCCGACGGCCACTCGGCGTCGCTGGCCGACGCGCCCTCGGCCTCGTCGCCCTCGTCGTCGTCGGACGAAGAGGCGACGTCTTCGCGCTGCACCTCGACGCGGTGTCGCCGGTCGCGGCGCTGGCGCCGCAGCTGCTGGCGCCGCATCGACTCGGTGCGCGTGTAGCCCTTCGGGAAGACGAACTCGGCGCTGCCGCCGGCCGCGTGCGTGCTCGTGTTGGGCGGCGCGGGCGGCGCCTCCTTCGCCGCCTCGTCGGCCGCCTCGTCGGCTCCGTCGGCGTCGGCGTCGGCGTCGGCGGGTGCGTCCGCCCACTGGCTCTCGCCCGTGCGCGCGTTGTAGTAGTAGTAGTACTGGTGCTCCTCCGAGAAGTACAGCACCCACTCGTCCTCCGAGTCCGGCGGCGGATCGATGCCGTCGTCGGCGTCGACCGTTTCGAGCCCCGCGGCCGCCTCGTCCTCCAGCAGCAGGCGCATTTCGACCTTCAGTCGCGCGGGCAGACGCAATGACTGCCAAACGTGTTCGTCTCTCGAGGCCTGCCGCAGGTCCTCCTCCGTCGAGATCCACTCCGTCTGCAGATACGCGCAGAAGTCGTCGAATTTTTCGTCTTGGCGGAGGCGCTGCAGCGCCGCCAGCAGAATTCGCCCGGCCATTGCGCTCGCTCAGGACTGCGTCAGAACCATCCAAGCGCCTCGTCGGATGCGGCGACGAATGGCATGTGATCACCGCCGTTGACGAGGCGGCGCCTGCGACCCGCCGGCGCTCGATCACCGCCGCCGCCGCCGCCGCCGCCGCGCACACGGCGTCGTCGTCGTCGCGTCGCAACGGTCCGCACCGTCGTCGTCGTCGCGTCAGCAGCAGCGACGTCGTCGTCGTCGTCGTCGTCGTCGTCGTCGTCGTCGTCGTCGTCGTCGTCGTCGTCGTCGTCGTCGTCGT
>SMOI01000643.1:0-13957 GCA_008000375.1 Poteriospumella lacustris | reverse complement strand
TCACTTTGCTGGCTTGGTTTCTGGTCTGACCGCCGGGAATCGTCGACTCTCTCAAACCACTCGAGCAGTGCGTGGTTTTACCGGAACAAACCCCTGTCCCGCGTCCACGGCAAGTACCGTTAGAGGTCCGGGAAGGTGTTGTATATTTGTTTCCCAGAACGAACCTGGAACCAATCGAAGGGTAATTGAGTTGGCAGTGGTGGCGGTAGTGGTGTAGTTGATGTTCTGACCCAAGAGACCGTTCGAGAAACGAAGCCTATTGCCAACGACGTTGAACCCTTCGCCACTGATAATCAACTGGGGGTCATCGGTATAAAGCCGTTGCGTATATGCAGTCCGGTCGACCTGGATAGAGTGGACATCTCAGTTCTCCTGAACGTCGGCGACTTGGATGCCGTCGTCACCGTTCAACTTGATTGGTCCTCCACCTGTGTCCACACCAATGACATAAAGCGGACCAGAGGCGTCTCGCCAGTTGAAACCATGGCGAAGACGCAAAACGATTTGGTCGTTGCGAAGGGGATAAGGCGTGACGTCTTCATAGGCAACCTCTTTGGTGAGGGGAGGTTGAAAGTATAAATCGACTCGCCCAGAACCAACGAAGCCAGTCCCATTGATTCGGAGCTCCTTCGAAGCAGACTTAAACAACACGTTGGTATTTTCCTTCACGCTGGGGGTGTTCAAAACCTGCGCCACAATCACTGGCGCCGGCAAAAGGTTCTTTTTCGGATCCGACGCAAATCTGACGCCATTCAGAATTATAGCCACAGGAGGGGTGCGTTGGGACAAATTGGCCCATCTGCACACAGTAAAGCGAGATAAACGTTGGTAAGAAAACGAAAACAAGCAGAGGAAATCGCTAACCTTCTGTTTCCCAACAGCTTCAGGATCAAACCATCACCATTGCTGTCCTTGGAAATCATAAAGACCTTGTCGGCAACAAGGGACGGCTGTCCAGCGCTTCCAAGGTCAAGCAGGATATCATGATCGTTCGCATCGAAGCCGGATCCACGGATTCTCAAATTCTCGGACTTGTCATAGATATACTGGGTGACTTGCCGAACGGTGACTTGGCCAAAAACACGTGTCAAAACCACCAGAAAAACAGCCAAGCTCAATCCTCTTATCATCTTTCTTGGACGAAAAATATTTATACTTATAAGAATAATGAAAAAGGAGAGAGGATGAATTGGTGCAACAGACACAAGTGATTGATATCTCTGGTGCCTTTAAACCTTTCACAAAACCAACACCTAAAGCAAACGTATTTAAACCACGTGTACATACAATGATCCAAGAATGAAACGCTCTATCACAGAATCCCAGAATACCCACTTTACCCTTTATCCCCACCTATCCCACCTCCTCTCCCCCATCTCGCTTATCATTCCGGTAGCACCATCGCCCCAATTCTGATCCGCCACAATCCACAATGTACCTCTTTCCCAGGACGTCCGACCCATCCGCCAGTATCACCACGGGAATCACCGTCAACGGACGAAGTTTAGCTTTCCAAGTGCGACCAACCGAAAGGATGGTCACCAAGTTGAGAAGTAACGCCCTCTTCCTCTATCGTTCGAAAATGCACAGAAGAGCGCTATCGCTGCTCATTACTATTAGCACAAGGCAGCAATTACGAGTGTTCCATCGGCAATCTAGTTCCACTCGGACGGGCCTACTCGTGAGGAATCCGGAATGGGCAATGTGAGGGTTTCATCAGAATCGATTTACACGCCTCTCATCGCACTGGTCAACATCGTCGCGTTCCCGTCCCATTGCAACGGCAACACCGTTGCTACCGATCCACCGACCATTCCTCGACACGTCACCACTCGTGATACGTCCCACTCGGACAACGACTGGTTGAACGACATCGCTCGATGAAACATACCGTCCATTGCTCTCACCTGCGACACATCCCAACCAGACAACGACTGGTTGAACGAGATCGCCTCGTGAAACATACCGCTCATATTCCGCACACGACCCACCGACCACCCCGACACATCCTGGTCGTACAACACCGCTCCTCTGAACATACCCTGTATATCCACCACCGACGACACGTCCCACCCACCCAACGGCTGATTGAATGCTCTGCAGTCTACAAACATCTCGCTCATGTCTTCGACACGCCCCACCGACCAGTGACCAATCGCCTGGGTGAACTGCCCACAACCAGCGAACATCCGTCGCATACAGCGCACATTGGATACGTCCCAATGGTCTAACGGCTGATTGAACTCTGCACAGCTATCGAACATTCCTCGCATGTCGGTCACCTGGCTCACGTTCCACATACCAATGGCACCGTTGAAGGATATCGCCCTCTTAAACATGGCTACCATCGATCGTACGTTGCTCACGTCCCATCTTGATAAATCCTCATTGAAGCTAGGCAGTCTGCGAAACAGACCGTCCATGTTCGTTACCCGCCGAACATCCCAAATTTCGATTGGTCCAAAGCGACGAAGAGTCGTTTCGTCGCGCCATGACCTCGCTGCCATATGAATGGTACTGTCCATGAGCGGTTCCCATACCGTCTGTCGTATCTCACGGCAGATATCCAGTGGAAGACAAGTGTGCAACTGATACAATACCGTGGCCAGCGGCATGTGACGCCGATCGCTGTCCCAAATAGCGTGCGACCTTTCTACCAACGATATCTTCACGAGAAACCGTGTCCCGAACAGGGTGGTTTCAGGTGGCACAACCCAGCTGTCCAAAGGCTGATTGAATGATCTTGTCCATAGGAACATGTACGACATGTCCGTCGCGCTCGATACATCCCAGCTCTCCAACGGTTGATTAAACGACGATGCACCGGCAAATGAATGCGCCATGTTCGTGACCTTCGAAACATCCCAGTTGTCCAACGGCTGATTGAATGACGCTACACCGTTGAATATACACCCCATGTTCGTGACCTTCGAAACATCCCACCTGCCCAATGACTGATTGAATGACCATGCTTTGAAAAACAGATGCGACATATTGGTTACTTGGGATACATCCCAGTTATCCAACGATTGATTGAACAACGATGCACTGTGGAACATACGAGACATGTTGTCACTTGGCTCGTATTCCATCGACTAATATCGTCGTTGAAGGAAACGTGCCCCTTAAACAGTCCCGACATGTTCGTTACGGCACTCACATCCCAATCTCCAATGGGTCCATAGACGGCAAAGGCTTCATCTCGACATTCACACCATAGCACCACTGCGCCATAAATCGTGGCATCAGTGAGCGGGAGGAATCCCAACGTATTGGTAGTTAAAGACGCAGCATTGTCAATGCTCATCATATGGTTTGGCTGTTGAGGAGCGATAGTAGGTCAGCGGTAGAAGGATACTTTCACCTGAATCAAGTACCCACAAAAGAAAATGAAGTAGGAATAGCGGCGCAGGTCTTGGCGTCGTTCCACCAACGAGTGAGGACTGACTAAGGAGCATGAAAGTGCCTTGAAAAAGAAGGACGTTCAGACTGTACTTAGGGGATCACGGACACACCCCAGACACTGACTGTCCAAAATAACCTAGCGTTTGTGCTTCCACACAGAAGTAGATGAAACGGTGATGGTATGCTATGATGCCCTGGTTTGCACATCCAGCGCACTAAAAGGAAATGAATACCCAAGGTAAGATGGTACTTCTGGTTGATTACATCGCCTATTTTACTGTTAGAAGAGGTTTGGAATGGAATTGCATTGGAGTTACGTGTTGTTGCCCCACCTGTCCGTTTCATCTACGATTGATTGGTTGATGGATTAACTGCTACCAGGTTTGTAACGGGCATGGACGGACACAACAAGCACAATGTCGGACACAATAAGAAGAGCTGTTGGGCAGGGTTCCGGGTATAAACCTCATATTGACTCTTCCAGTTGTTTCAATCGCTTACCTCGTCCACAGGCATTCACTGCCGTCCGCAACTACAGAATACAGAAGGACGCTATCGCGGCTCTATACTACCAGGACGTGCGGTATCGCCAGCTTATAGCGCCTCTCTGCCAGATGGGAAATTGATGTACAATTGGAGGATTGTATCAGAGTCGAATTGCATGCCGATAAGGCGCTTTCATCGCACTGGTCGACATCATCTCGTTCCCGTCCCACTGCAACGGCAACACCGTTACTCCCGACCCAACGACCATTCCTCGACACATCATCACTCGTGATACGTCCCACTCGGACAACGACTGGTTGAACGATGTCGCCCCATAAAACATACCGTCCATCGCACGTACCTGCGACACATCCCAACAAGACAACGACTGGTTGAACGAGACCGCCTCGTGAAACATACCGCTCATATTCCGCACACGACCCACCGACCACCCCGACACATCCTGGTTAAACGTCTCCGTTGATCGAATAACTCTGCACCGTAAAACATGTACGACATGTCCGTCACGCTCGATACGTCCCAACTGCTCAACGGTTGATTGAACACCTCTGCCTCGTAAAACATGTACGACATGTCCGTGACCCTTGATACGTCCCAACTGTTCAATGGTTGATTGAATGACGAGGCATAGGTAAATAGATATTCCATTTTCGTGACCTTCGAAACATCCCAGTTGCCCAACGGTTGATTGAACTGCGTTGCCCTGTAAAACATACACAACATGTCCATCGCCTTCGATACATCCCAGTTGCCCAATGACTGATTGAACGACGATGCGTCATAAAACATACTGGTCATATTCGTCACATGGCTCACATCCCATCGACTTATGTCCTCATTGAAGGTTTCTTGCCCCAAAAACAGGCGCCACATGTTCGTTACAGCACAAACATCCCAATCTCCTATGGGTCCATGGACGGCAACTGCTTGATCGCGGTCCTCAAACCACAGTGCCACTGCGCCATAAATCGTGGCATCGGTAAGTGGGAGAAAGTCCAACGCATCCTTGTCAGTACTCATCGTATATGGTCGTTGAAGAGTTACGGTGGGTTAGCCATTAGAGGATTCCTTTAGTAGCATCAAGCCAGTAAAAAAGGAAATGAAAAGAAATGAAATCCATAATCCACCTCAAATGCAACCTAATCCACCTCTCAAATGAAATAAAAAGGAAAATCCGGAACACGACGTCTAAACAAACCTAGTGATTCTGGGATTTGGGCTACTAACACAAGGTGATGGAGCACGGTGGTGCAGCGCAGCAGCAGAAGAGAGAGAGAGGAGAGAGAAGTCACGTGGCAGGCATCCGACTTCGACTTCGACTTTGACTTCAACTTCAACTTCGACTGGACTCATCATCCGCTGAAAGGCAAGCGGAAGTGTTGACCAGCTGATCCGCTGCTTTGCTTCTCATCTGGTTTAGCTCCTTGTTCATTTTCGAAAAAGAAAGCTCTTCGGATACGAAGAACGTGATGACCGAATCAACAGCTGACACGACCACCTATTACTCCAAGTCAGGTAGTGACATATTCTTCTTCCCGAGATGTGCTAGTCACATGCTTATTGCGGAAGGCTTCGTGGGCGCGGCGAATGATGAGCCTGGAGCAACGACGCAATTCTTAGATGTTGCCTGCGGATGTGGATCTCTGTCGATGGAACTTATCAAACGACTTGTTGAGCTTGATGCGGCAGAGATCGACCGCTACAAGTTTCTTGTCACCGACGTCGATAAGGGAGAGGTCAGATGCGCCCAGAAGAACTTACATCGTCTCTGCGAAGACAACAAGCTGTCGAGTTCATTCATCGACTGCTTTGTGATGGATGGATGTCACCCAACAGTCCCGCCCAACTCCATTTCGTTTCTGGGCTGTATGTTCGGGATCATGTGCTTCTCGGAGCTGGATGCAGCCTTAGCGAACCTCCTGGCTACTCTGCAGCCCGAGGAGTGGCTGTGTTCGGCACGTGGAAAGACGCAGACGGTCCCGCAGTGATGGAAGCCTTTTGCCGCTTTTTGGGTATTGAGACGACAGAAGCTTTCGCGGACGCGCAACAATATAATGCATCCATCTACAAGTCTCGCGAGGACATGGTGGAGCGCCTATCGAGAGCAGGATTCGTGGATGTTCGTGTGGAGGAGAGAACGCAAACGTTTGACATCGAAATCATGTCATCTACGTTGTTCCACGACATCATCACTTCTCCGGAGATAGAAGAGTATTTCAACGGCTATGCGGGCGGAAGGAAAGCACTGCTGCTTGCATGGCAACGGTTCTGTCGCGATTCGGCACAATGCCCATGGTCACGCAATGGTGGATCCATATTGCAGTTGAGTACAACCGCCAATCTTTCCATCGCCCGCAAGCCACACGCGCACGACTCAGTGTAAGACGCGCGCACGCCAGCCAGATCACCTATTTCACCTTTTGTCCATTTCTCATATCATTCGTTACACTACCAGCTTGATAGCATCAATGACACAGCACTGCCCTATCACAGTTAACAGCATATACCTAACACATAGTCTAGAAGCAACCCTTTTCCAGCCGGTTATTCATCAATAGCGACCGCCAGATATACAGTTTTGTAACAACGAATCATTAGATGTTTGCACTGACAAGGTTCGATTCTATCAGTACTGAGGGCCAATCGAGGTACGTCGGCAGAATATCGCCATTTACTGTAGGTGTCCACCGCGTCTACTGATGCAACACCCAAGATGCCTACTTCGATCATTTGAACAGTGTTAAAGATCGTTGTGGCAGGCACCATTGGATATACATCGAGGGTATCGAAGGGTAGGTATCGAGAGGGACGAGGAGGAGACGACGCGGAATGATGATCCATGATGATGACGACAACCACAGCAGCCGCCGCAGCCGCCGCTGCCGCCGCTGGCGCACGCAGTGAGAGAGGAGAACCGATATAATAAGCAGCAGAGAGACCTTGGACGTCAAAGACTCATCATCCGCTGAACCGCTGTTTGCTCCTCATCTGTGGTTCAACTCACTATTGTTTTGACTGGCTTGATAGCTTTTTGGATACGAAGAACGTGATGACCGAATCAACAGCTGACTCGACCACCTATTGCGCCAAGTCACCATGTGACATGTACTTGTACTTCCCGAGATGTGCTAGTCACATGCTTATTGCGGAAGGCTTCGTGGGCGCGGCGAATGATGAGCCTGGAGCAACGACGCAATTCTTAGATGTTGCCTGCGGATGTGGATCTCTGTCGATGGAACTTATCAAACGACTTGTTGAGCTTGATGCGGCAGAGATCGACCGCTACAAGTTTCTTGTCACCGACGTCGATAAGGGAGAGGTCAGATGCGCCGAAAAGAAATTACATCGTCTCTGCAAAGACAACAAGCTGTCGAGTTCATTCATCGACTGCTTTGTGATGGATGGATGTCACCCGACAGTCCAGCCCAACTCCATTTCGTTTCTGGGCTGTATGTTCGGGATCATGTACTTCTCGGAGCTCGATGCAGCCTTAGCGAACCTCCTGGCTACTCTGCAGCCCGGAGGAGTGGCTGTGTTCGGCACGTGGAAAGAGTGGGACTGCGCCGCAGTGATGGAAGCCTTTTGCCGCTTTTTGGGTGTCGGGGCCGCAGAAGCCTATGCCGAGGCAACTCAAAGGGACGTGCCCATCGGCGAGTCTTGCGAGGACATGGTGGAGCGCCTATCGAGAGCAGGATTCGTAGATGTGCGCGTGGAGGAGCGGACGCTTATATGGGACACCGACTCTACGTCATATTTCCAATCCGACATCCGCGATTCAGTGTTGGAAAGGTATTTCAACGGCTATGCGGGCGGCGAGGAAGCACTGTTGCTTGCATGGCAACGCTTCTGTCGAGATTCGGTACAGTGCCCTTGGTCGCGCAATGACGGATCCAAGCTGCAGATGCGTACGACCGCCAATCTTTCTATCGCCCGCAAGCCACACGCGCACGACTCAGTGTAAATCAACCAGACGATTCACAAACCTCTCCCCTTTGGTTTTATATTGACGCTTTCGCTCATATCATTCGTGATACCACCCGCTTGATTGCACCAATGACACAGCACTGCACTATCACAGTTACCAGCATATACCTACACACATAGACTAGAAGCAACCCTTTTTCCAGCCGGTTATTCTTCAACAATAACCACCCAGATATACAGTTTTGTAACAACAAATCCTCAGAGAGAATATCGCACTGATAAGGTTCGATCCTTTCGGTACCCCTGAGTAGTGCGGACCGAGAAAAGTCGCCGTTGCTGCAGTCACGCCTGCTCTGGCTGCTCTGTTGACTTGACGACGATCTGGGATCTGGGATCTGGGATCTGGGATCGACATGATGATGATGATGACGATGCTTCGACACTTCGGCAACTGCTGTTTGAATTGGTATACCCAACCGCAGGTCAAGAAGATCGTGGGGCCGGTCGACGAGGCCGCCGAGGACCTCGCCCACCGCCGCACCGGGTTGGGCTTGCACACCCGCTGGCTCTACATCGGCCAAAGCGGCAGTGGCAAGACGCAGATGGTGCTGTCCCACCTGGCACTGACGAGCGGGGGACCCAAGTGCGCGTACGCCCGCGTCGTCATCTGCACCGCCATGACCGAGGAGCCGCTCTACGCCTACTTGAAGGAAACCCTCAAGGACAAGTGCAAGCTCTATTCTCCGTCGGAACTGCCCGACGTCGACCAGCTCGTGCCCAATACGCCCAAGAAGGGCGACAACGTCTTCCTCATTTGCGATGATCTGATTGCGGATCTGGAACGCAACAAGGAGCTGCTGCGTCGGGTCACCCGGTACGCCATCTTCGGCCGCAAGAAGCACGTGACCATGGTCTTCCTCTCGCAGAACTTCTACGCCGTGCCCGTCACCGTGCGGCGCCAGATGAACCGCCTCGTGATCTGCGGCATGACAAGCACTCGCGACACCAAGTCTATCCTCAAGGCCATCGGCGGCATCGTCGAGGCCGACACCATGCTCCGCATGCTGCACCACTGCAAAGCGCGCGTCGAAGGCGCTCCCTCGGGCCTCGCCATCACGCTCGACGAGTGCCCCCTCTCGCGCACCACAACTTCACCGGCTGGTTAAACCCCGCCGACTTCGAGCAGGCCAAGCGCGGAGGCGGACTAACAAGCGACGCACCGCGCAGACCCGACTTTATTCTGTGTCCATGCACGTTACTCCGCCTTTCTCTGGCTGTCATTTCACGAGATTTCGCCATGGACGAACGTGCACGCCTGCTAGCTCTCAACGCGTTTGAGCAGAAACAGGCCAATCGCCTCAATTCCTCGCTCAAATCACACAACGCCGCGATGGGCCAGCCCGACCCCGAACTCATCGCCGTCGCGTCCGGCGCCAACGACGTCGCCCGCACGCCGGAGCAGGAGCGCGCGGAGCTCGAGGCGCGTCTCGCGCGCTTCTTCAAGCCGCACATCAGCACCCAGATCATGCGCCACCGGTGGCTCTCGGCGCCCAACATAAAAGACCTGCTCGAAGTGTGGTACCTGATCGTGGAGCCGCATCTGCGCAACCTCACGGGTCGTCGCGCCGAGGTCAGAATCGAGGACATAATCGCGATCTTTCGCGTGGCCGTGGCGCAAGTGCCCAAAACCCCCGCCGCCCCGGGCGTCAACCCCGGCGCACCCGCCCTGAACGCACCCCCGCGGGCCCGCCTCCGCCGCCTCCGACCGGGCCCATCGCCAACTACGTGCCGCCCAACGACCCGTACGAGGCCATTCGCTAGGCACAGCACGACGCGTTGATCGCGCAGGCCAAGCAGGCCCGTCTCGACGCCATCACGCAGCGGCAGACCGCCCTCCGCACTGCCGCCCTCGCCGACCTTGGCGCCGCCGCCGCCCGCCGCGCCGCCCCTCCCTCGCCCGCCTCGTCCTCGGCACCCGCCACCTCCTCCACTGCCTCCGCCGCCGCCGTCGTCCCCGCACCGCCGTCGACCGCCGCGCCGCTCGTGCCGCTCGTCGCGCCCAGCAACCCCGACACCCGCGCCCTCGCCACCCCCCCGCCGCCCGACGACGACGAGCTCACCCCCGACGTCACTCCGCGTCCCGCGTCCGCCACCGCCGCGAACCTCGTCACCCCCGCTGCCGTGGCCGAGCCTGTCAACCTCAGCAGCCGCTCGACCTTCTGGACCAACCCCCGCGCCCTGAACCCCGCCAGCCCACTCGGGGCGGCCTTCGCCACCCTCCTCACTCGCGCCCAGGTCAAATTCATGTTCATGTCACTCTGGGCTGCCGACTTGGTCGCCGAAGCGCGCCAACGTGTCGTCGCGCCGTACAGCAACCACCGCCAGGAAGCTAACGAGTTTGTCAGGGCCTCTTGACGATGGCATATTGATGTACAATGGGAGGATTGCATCAAAGTCGAATTGCATGCCGATGGGCGCCTTTCATCGCACTGGTCAACATCGTCGCGTTCCCGTCCCATTGCAACGGCAACACCGTTACTGCCGACCCACCGACCATTGTTCGACACGTCACCACTCGCGATACGTCCCACTCGGACAGCGACTGGTTGAACGATGTCGCTCCATGAAACACACCGTCCATCGCACGCACCTGCGAGACATCCCAACAAGACAACGACTGGTTGAACGAGACCGCCTCGTGAAACATACCGCTCATGTTCCGCACACGACCCACCGACCAACCCGACACATTCTGGTTGAACGTCTCCGTCCTGCTAAACATGCCCCGCATGTCCACCACCGACGACACGTCCCAGCTACCCAACGGCTGATTGAACGTTTTACAGCCTGCAAATATATCGCTCATGTCTTCGACACGCCCCACCGACCAGTGACCAATCGCCTGGTTGAAGGTGTCGCATCCGCTGAACATCTTCCGCATACAGCGCACATTGGACACATCCCAATGGCCAAGTGGCTGATTGAAATGCGCACAGCCTGTGAACATTTCCCGCATCGATCGGACGTTGCTCACGTCCCATCGAGACAGATCTTCATTGAAGTAGTATTTTCGACAAAACAGACCGAACATGTTGGTTACCCGCCGAACATCCCAGACTTCGATCGGTCCAAAGCGACGAAGAGTCGTTTCGTCGGGCCATGACCTCGCTGCCAAAGAAATGGTACTGTCCGTGAGCGGTTCCCATACCATCTGTCGTATCTCACGGCAGATGTCTAGTGGAAGACGAGTGTACAACTGGTGCAATACCGCTGCCAGCGGCATATGACGCCAGTCATTGATACTGATGGTCTGCGACTCACAGCGCCTGGATCGTTCCACCTCCGCTACTTGTGTAGTCCCGGACAAGGTCGTCTCAGGTGGTACAACCCAGCTGTCCATGGGTTGATTGAAGGATGTTGCACGGGTAAACATTAATGACATTTTGGTGACTTTGGAAATGTCCCAGTTACCCAACGGCTGATTGAATAACTCTGCACCGTAGAACATGAACGACATGTCCGTCACGCTCGATACGTCCCAACTGCTCAACGGTTGATTGAACACCTCTGCACCGTAAAACATGTACGACATGTCCGTGACCCTCGATACGTCCCAACTGCTCAACGGTTGATTGAACACCTCTGCCTCGTAAAACATGTACGACATGTCCGTGACCCTTGATACGTCCCAACTGTTCAATGGTTGATTGAATGACGAGGCATAGGTAAATAGATATTCCATTTTCGTGACCTTCGAAACATCCCAGTTGCCCAACGGTTGATTAAACTGCGTTGCCCTGCGAAACATACACAACATGTCCATCACCTTCGATACATCCCAGTTACCCAATGGCTGATTGAATGACGATGCGTCATAAAACATACTGGTCATTTTCGTCACATGGCTCACATCCCATCGACTAATATCGTCGTTGAAAGTCCCCTTCCCCAAAAACATTCGCCACATGTTCGTTACGGCACTAACATCCCAATCTCCTATGGGTCCATGGATGGCAACTGCTTGATCGCGGTCCTCAAACCACAGTGCCACTGCGCCATGAATCGTGGCATCGGTAAGTGGGAGAAAGTCCAACGCATCCTTGTCAGTACTCATCATATGGCGATATGGTATGGTCGTTGAAGAGTTATGGTGGGTTAGCCATTAGAGGATTCTTTTAGTAGCATCAAGTACTTCAGTACCCCATTAAAAAAAGGAAATGAAAAGAAATGAAATCCATGAAATGAAATGAAAAAAACAATGGCGCGTTGGCGTCACCAAATGTGAAACGGTTCTCAGAAAGGACGGACACTGACAAGCCCGTTCAATCAACTGACCAAGCCCGGACGTAAGCCCTAACAACCGATAGGGCTTTCACCCCGGCCCTAACAACCGAAACTTCTTGTGGTTTGTTTGTCTGCATACCGTACTGATTGCAACACGGCATTGTCGACTACTTTTGAGCGAGCGGTAGCGATGTTTACCGTGTGACGTCCGTCCGATTAGAACATTTCCGGCATCATCGCGATAAGTCCACGAGCAATGCCACGCACTAATGATAAGCTGCTGTTTTCGCCCACAAAGATGGACAGAGGTTTGTTGAAGTATCACGTTTCGAAACCGTGAATACCATGTAAAAACTTAGTTAATCACACAACCATACCAATGCAATATTCAATTTCAAAAAATGGTTCAATCTGTTTGTTATCTTCTATTCTTTATTTGGGTAGAAAAGCATACTGTTGCACAATGCAGAAGGGAGTGGGAGAGGGCATCACCACAGAGAGACGGTACACTAAACGGTGGTTCTGAACAGAAACGTAATGAAATAACAAAAAGCAGACAATCATTTTTCTTCCATACTACAATGATGTTGCTGTGAAAACCAGGTCACCAAAGAGTGGCAGTGGCCCTTGTTTAACCCTTCATCTCGGACACCTTCTTGAAGATACCGAACTTGGGGTAGCAGCCAATGAACAAGGTCGCGCACATGCAAGGGACGTCGTTGTCAGGAGGGAGAGACGCCTGTTGGACGCAGCAGAAGCATTGGCCCTTGCCCTTGCAAAGAACAGCAGGGGTCTTCATGGCGTATTGGCAGCAGAACAAGCTCAACTTGCACCAGTAGCCGTTGCCAGTGGTGCAGCCAGGGCCGTAAGGGGTGGCACCGACCTTCAAGCAGCTCTCGTACTCTGTTTTACCACACGAAAAAGCAAGATCAGACTCGAAGGAAGACAATCAAACCGGCATATTTTTGAAAATCTTACCAATGCACAAGCACTCCTCCTTGGCAGAGCAACCAATGCACGCAGGCACATCAGTGTACAAGGCAGAGAAGCAGCAGCAAGCCGCAGAGAACAAGATCAAGTTGTTGGGGTCAATATCAGCCATGGTTGATCAGTTGTCGGTGTATCTATCAAAAAGATATGATTCGCGCGAGTCTTTCGTGGAGCAACTTTTTTCGCTGCGGTTGCGTGTTCGTTTCACCGTTGCGCTGTTCAAAGAGGTTTCAAACAACGCGTTTTTCGCTGGGAACATTCGAAAAGGACCACCTCGATTCCCCCGTTTGTGTCGTGCAGTGTGTGTCGCGTGGCATAAAACCCGTTTTTTGAGAGTCCGCTGTGCTGCAGCTTCCAGAACCCGTTTCAAAAAAACAGCACATCGATATCCGGCATCCGCAGCAATTTTCGTCTCTTCGCTTCGCTGTTGCGTCTCAGTGCATCATTTGATTCCAAATAGGATACGGAGACAAACGATATTCATATTCAAACAGTTCTTCTGGAAACCCTTCTCAGTGTGTAGAGGCTGTGAGAGACCAGTGGTACTGACAGTAATAGCGGAAGAGGAAGAGGACGAAGAAAATGGACGATACGAGTCGTGTGATTGTATCGGAGGTGGTGTTGGATGGCAACCAACGCACCAAATTGGACTTTTTCCAGCATGTATTGAATGATCACGCCATTTCCACTGCTACCAAGCAGGAATTCCAACGTTATCAGTCATCTGCGGGAAAGACAAAGGGAAACGCCTCTGGCGCCACACCAGTGCGGTCCTTTGAGGACTTGAAGGTCGCGTTGCATGGTGTCGATCATCATTTGCGTGCATCGGGACTCTTTGAAGACGTAG
>SMOI01000641.1:0-14033 GCA_008000375.1 Poteriospumella lacustris | reverse complement strand
CCCTAACCCTAACCCTAACCCTAACCCTAACCCTAACCCTAACCCTAACCCTAACCCTAACCCTAACCCTAACCTAACCCTAACCCTAACCCTAACCTATGTCCAGTTTCCGTCGGTCGACAACGTATCCATGTGACCGGTACAGAACACACAAAAGTTCCATTGGTTGAATTTATGCTTGCCCATGCTGCTGTAAGGAGAAATACTGCGATTCGGATACCACCGTAGCAAACAAATAGAATTGGACAAGTGATAGAGATCTCGATGAGACCTCTGAAGAGGGGCCGCCGGAAGGTGTCTCGACACCCAGATGCCTTGAAATATCCTGATATACCCTGATACCTTGAACACAGGTATCTATAGGTGTCTGGGCATCCAATTGGCGGTCTCTCCTCCTCTCGCACTACCGGAACCCGGTACTAGGTAGGTATCAGTCAATCTTTGAAGCCCTCATCGATCAGTCTTCGATGATCGACGCCCACATTCGCGATTATCCTATGGGATGCTGGTGCCAAGTAAATATAAACAACTACTGACATAATCGTTTTCTTGTTTTCTTCTCACAGATTTTCGACTCGCCTGCCCAAGTTCTTGCGTCTCCTCGACAAGTTCACCCTCTTTTTGCGAGAACTGCAGACCTTTGAGGTGGATTGGCAAGACGGTGATGAAGGTCTACTCCATCGACATGGACGATGCGATATCATCCAGCACATTCCGAATCGTTGTACGACCTTACTTAAATTACGGCGCATTAAAAACCCCCGTGATGGTGGGGGAAAAGCTACATCTCACTACCAATTAAGTTCACCCTTTCGAACAACAAAACTCCTCCCAGACGCCGTCGAAGGAAAACACAATAGCCGTTCCAATCGACTTACAGTTTCACACCTTCCTTACGGTAAACACCGTCCGAACAAACCGCAATTACATCCAATAATGACTGCGCAAACCGCCGAGTCTCTGCATCTTCTTCAACCTGCAACAGCTGCACCAATGGAGCGATGGCACCGGCCTCCGCCACGAGAGCCTGGGTCTCCGCATTGACAGCGATATTCACCAACGCGCCCGCTGCCTTCTGCCTCGCTTTGACATCGCCGTCGCCTAACAGTTGTACCAGCGGTGCAATTGCACCGGCCTCCGCCACCAGAACCTGGTTCGTCTCATTGACGGTGATATGCATCAACGCACCCGCTGCCATCCGTCGCACTTTGACGTCGTCCTCTCCCAACAGCCGCACCAACGGCGCGATCGCACCCGCCTCCGCCACCAGAACCTGGTTCTCCGCATGGTTAGCGATATTGGATAACGCACCCGTTGCTGTTCGTCTAACTTCGACATCGCTGTCGCTCAGCTGCCGCACCAATGGAGGAACGGCACCGGCGTTGGCCACCAACACCTGGTTCTCCGCGTTGACCGCGATATTCATCAACGCACCGGTGGCTTTCCGTCGCACGGTGACATCGCTGTCACCCAACAGCTGCACCAATGGCGCGATCGCACCGGCCTCCACAACCAACAACTGATTCTCCGCATTGATAGCGATATGCATCAACGCACCCGCGGCCTTCCGTCTGACTGTTGAATCATCGTCTCCCAGCAGTCGCACCAAACAAGGAATTGCACCCGCTTCCGCCAACAAAACCTTGATATCCGCCAGGTGCGCGATATTCGCCAGCGCGCCCGCTGCCATCATTCTTACATCGACATCGCCGTCTCTCAGCAGCCGCACCAGCGGAGGGAGCGCACCGGCCGCCACCACGAGTACCTTGTTCTCGGAAGTGACCGCGAAACGCATCAACGTCACCGCTGCCTTCCGTCGCACCAGCATATCGCCGTCGCCCAACAGTCGCACCAACGGCGCGATCGCACCGGCCTCCGCCACAGCAACATGGTTCTCCGCCGTGTGCGCGATATTCGATAACGCACCCGCTGCCGTTTGTCTTACTTCGACAACACCGTCGCCCAGTAGCCGCACCAATAGCGGAATGGCACCGGCCTCCGCCACCAAAACCTGGTTCTCCGCAATGTCCGAAATAGACCATAACGCACCCGCCGCCCTCGTCCGTACTGTGACATCGCCGTCTCCCAACAGTTGTACCAACGGAGCGATCGCACCCGCATGAGCCAACAACACCTTGTTCGTCTCATTGCCCCCAATATGCATCAACGCACACGCTGTCATTTTTCTCACGGTGACATCGCCGTCTCCCAACAGCTGCACCAACGGAGGAATCGCACCAGCCTCAGCAATCAATACCTTGTTTTCCGCATTGAGAGCCATGTTCGCCAGAGTACCCGCTGCCTTCCATCTGATGGTCACATCGCCGTCGCCCAACAGTCGTATCAACGGAGCGATCGCACCCGCATGACCCAACAACACGCGGTTCTCCGCTTGGAGAGCGATATTCCACACCGCAAATGCGGCCTTTTGTCGCACGGTGACATCGCGGTCTCCCAGCAGGCGCACCCACGGAGCGATCGTATCCACCGTTTCCACCGCCGGCGCTCCTGTCGAAGCTCCGATACCTGTGCTATGCAGACCCAGCTTGGTCAACGTGGGATCGTACCGCAGCAGTTGTCGTAGCTGCTCTTTCACCTCTGCCACGATTTGCAGCGCAGCGTTGCGTTGTAAGGTTTCATCGCGCCATGTCCCTTTCACAGGTGCAGCTGGTGGCACAACGGTCGTCGCTGAAGCGGCGACAGCATAGTACGACTGATGACGCTTGATCTCGCAGGTGAAGGTCACAACCGTAGTTGCGTCGGTTGCTGAGCGTGTTTCAAAGCGCTGATTGGGTACGTCGACGTGGATACCGACGCGTCCGAACAGCTGATGGAAGGTGCGGTGGTGCACGACGTCTGTCGCTGACGAAAAGCCCATGAGACGGAACAGAGGAATGCGTCCGTTGTACCCTGGACCGACCGGTTGTACGCGTTGACGCTGAATGTAGTCCACGATGTAGGCGGGTGCGGCGGTGTATTGATACGTAGTGAAGATGATGGCGGAGTCGTTCAGCAACTGCGGCGATATGCACAGGAACTCCATGGTACCTTCTTCTTCGGACGGCAAAACGGCACCTCCGCGGGTTTCAAACTGGCGAATGTGTTCGCAGAGGAGTGCACACCATCGTTGGAAGACGAGGCGCTCGCCCGCGGTGTCGCACGTTGGGGACGGAGCGTCTTCATCGGTTGCGTCACGCAGCGTCAATGTCCGTCTGGGTGCAACAGCAGAATCGGGGGCGACGGCAGCAGCAATCGATGCTGATAGAACAGGCGCGTTGTCTATCGCGGTATCCAGTGGCATCGCTGCATCGGCGACCGAACCAGTATTGGTCGCTGACACAAAGGGCGGTGAACCTAACAGAGACTGTTCCTGCATTGGCGGTGCCGCTTCTTCCGTTGCTTCTGCTTCTGGGGCTATCATCAAGGAAGATACAAACTGGAAAGCCTGCTCAAGGAGCCTACGGGTCATCTCCAGACTACATTCAGGTCGGTAATACGAGCTGTACTCGAAACCTTTCAAGATCACTCGCGCCTCGTCCAGGGCCATTGCCATATCTTTCGAAACAGTTCCGCTCTCGGTCAATTGTCGCAACATGTCAATGAAATCAAGATCCATGTCCGATGACGCGACGGCCGCGTCTTCGACAATGGTGAACACTGCGAGAAAGTACTGCCGCAAGTTCTCGGGCGTCAAATTGCCGCGACCGATGTCCGCGTCAATGGATGTTTCAATGTCGGTTAACCTACCGATGTAGCCATCTATCTCGGGCGTCTTCTCACGGAACATGGCACACACGCGCTCGTACACACTATTTCACGCATCGCAGAGTTACCACAGACTTCTTAGAAGCATAGAGAAAGCAAACAAGTAAGTTACTTACTCTTCCACACTCACACTCCGGTTTTCGAAGTCTTTGAGCTTTGCAGCGCGCTCTTGGTGCGCCATTGGGCGCATGGGATGTACGACAAGTCATCAACATGAGTTATATGTTCGAAAGTGCCAGAGAATTCAACCAGCCGCTGTCGGCATGGGATGTGGGCCAGGTCACCAACATGGGTAATATGTTCTCCCACGCCCACCAATTCAACCAGGCCTTGGACTCGTGGGATGTACACCAAGTCACCAACATGGGTAATATGTTCGATAATGCCTTGTCATTCAACCAGCCGCTATCGGCATGGGATGTAGGCCAGGTCACTACTATGGGTGTAATGTTCTCCAACACCTCGTCGTTCAATCAGCCCTCGGGCACGTGGGATGTACGACAAGTCACAGACATGCATTACATGTTTTATTACGCCTCGTCATTCAACCAGCCGCTATCGGCCTGGGATGTGGGTCGTGTCACCAACATGGGTGGAATGCTCTGTTTTGCCGCGTCGTTCAACCAGCCATTGGGCGCATGGGATGTACGACAAGTCATCAACATGAGTTATATGTTCGAAAGTGCCAGAGTATTCAACCAGCCGCTGTGGGCATGGGATGTGGGCCAGGTCACCAACATGAGGGGAATGTTCCGCAACGCCTCGTCGTTCAACCAGGCCTTGGACACGTGGGATATACGGCAAGTCACCAACATGGATAGTATGTTTTATTCCGCCTCATCATTCAATCAGCCTTTACAAACCTGGGTTAAGCTGGGTTCTCGTTTGGATAACAGGTTCGTCTGGGCCTCAGCGATGTAGACTTCGAGACCTACTGCTGGCTGATGGCGGTAGCAGTGGACGGAAACGTTGCATCTTTAACTGGCATATACACCAGCTAGCTAGTGCAACGAGAATTGGTGAGAGTCGTGGCATGGGTCTAGTTGAACGTGGAGTGTCCGCGGGGTCTGCTTTCTCGGCAGGAAGGTGGATCAGGGCGTCTACTGGACCTATAGCCGTGGTATTTCGTTGGTTAGGCTCCCAATATCAGGAGGATTTAACGTTGGGAGCGTGTACACGAGGCTGGCTACGTATAGTTGGTACTGCAAGTCTTGTTAGGTACTGGACTTTGACAACGTTCCTGAGGGCATTGGTACCCACCCTTCGATTTGACACCACATGGTGGGGTCAAACGTACCAACACTTGTATCCGTCGTAACTATTGAGGCTGGATGCTGCTATCGTCGAATTCGAGATTCAGTGAGTTACAACTGCTGCTGGTGCACCTCCATGTCCGTGGTAAGTGGCCGGCTACTTGATCACTGATGATGCCCGAAATGTTCCCACTTGTGCTGCCCAGGGTTTCGTGCTTCTTCAAGGAGTTCTTCGACGGGAAGAGGAGACTGTTGAAGTGCTGTGGTGTGGCAGGGGCGAGGGACGTCTGCTCCCATCGACGTTGAAGTCGCGATATATCTGCAAGCACTGCGGATCCTCGCAAACACATTCCGATCCACGACCTTACTTTTGTTTCAGCGCATTAAACCCCCCCCCCACGGTAAGGGGAAAAGCTACATCTCACAACCAATCAAGTTCACCCTTTCGAACAACAAAACCTTGGGTCAAACCTTTCTGAAGTAAATACCTTCCGAACACACAGCAATTACGTCCAATAAAGGCTGCGCAAACCGTCGGGTCTCTGCATCTTCTTCCGCATGCAACAGCTGCACCAACGGTGCGATAGCACCCGCCTCAGCCACCAGTACCTGGTTCTCCGCATTGCCAGCGATATTCGCTAAAGCGCCCGCTGCCTTCTCCCTCGCTTTGACACCACTGTCGCCTAATAACCGCACCAACGGAGGAATCGCCCCTGCCTCCGCCACCAGAACCTTGTTCGTCTCATTGGCAGTGATATGCATCAACGCATCCGCTGCCTGCTGTCTCACTGTCAGATTGCCGTCTCCCAACAGGTGCACCAGCTGCGGGATTCCACCTGCCTCAGCCACCAGAACCTGGTTGTTCGCATAGCAGGCGATATTCGATAGCGCGCCCGCTGCCTGCTGTCTCACTTCGATATCGCTGTCGCTCAGAAGCCGCACTAATGGAGGAATTGCACCCGCCTGAGCCATTAATACCTTGTTCTTCTCATTGACAGCGATAATAGACAATGCATTGGCTGTGCACCGTCTCACGACGACATCGCCGTCTCCCAACAGCCGCACCAACGGCGGAATCGCACCTGCCTCAGCAATCAATACCTTGCTTTCTGCATTGAAAGCCATGTTCGCCAGAGCCCCCGCTGCCGTCCGTCTCACGGTGACATCACAATCTCCCAACAGTCGTATCAGCGGCGCGATCGCACCTGCCTTAGCCACCAACACGCGGTTCTCCTTACTCACTAAGATATTCCACACCACGCGTGCGGCCTTCTGTCTCACGGTGACATCGCGGTCTCCAAAAAGTCGCACCAATGGGGCGATCGCATCGGCAGGTTCCAGTGACATCGCCGGCGCTCCTGTCGAAGCTCCGATACCTGTGCTATGCAGACCCAGCTTGGTCAACGTGGGATCGTACCGCAGCAGTTGTCGCGGCTGCTCTTTCACCTCTGGCACAACAGTCGTCACTGAAGCGGCGACAGAACAGTACGACTGATGACGCTTGATCTCGCAGGTGAAGGTCACAACCGTAGTTGCGTCGGTTGCTGAGCGTGTTTCAAAACGCTGATTGTGTACGTCGACGTGGATACCGACGCGTCCGAACAGCTGATGGAAGGTGCGGTGGTGCACGACGTCTGTCGCTGACGAAAAGCCCATGAGACGGAACAGAGGCATGCGTCCGTTGTCCCCTGTGCCGAACGGTGGTAGGCGTTGACGCTGAATGTAGAACACGATGTAGGCGGGTGCGGCGGTGTATTGATACGTGGTGAAGATGATGGCGGAGTCGTTCAGCAACTGCGGCGATATGCACAGGAACTCCCTGGTACCCTCTTCTTCGGGGGGCAAAACGGCTCCCCCGCGGATTTCAAACTGGCGAATGTGTTCGCAGAGGAGTGCACACCATCGTTGGAAGACGAGGCGCTTGCCCGCAGTGTCGCACGTTGGGGACGGAGCGTCTTCATCGGTTGCGTCGCGCAGCGTCAATGTCCGTCTGGGTGCAACAGCAGAAGCGGGGGCGACGGCAGCAGCAATCGAGACTGATAGCACAGGCGCGTTGTCTATCGCGGTATCTAGTGGCATCGCTGCAGCGGCGACCGAACCAGTATTGGTCGCTGACACGAAATGCTGTGAACCGAACCGAGACTGTTCCTGCGTTGTCGCTTCCGCTGCTCCTACTGGTTCTGGTTCTGGTTCTGGTTCTGATTCTGATTCTGGTTCTGATTCTGGGGCTATCCACAAGGTAGACACAAACCGGAAAGTCTGCTCAAGTAGCCTACGGGTCATCTCCAGACTACATTCAGGTCGGTAATACGAGTTGTACTCGACACTGTTCGAGATCCTTCGCGCCTCGTCCAGGGCCATCGCCATATCATTCGAAATAGTTCCGCTCTCCGTCAATTGTCTCAACATGTCAAAGAAATCAAGATCCGTGTTCGATGGCGCGACGGCCGCGTCTTCGACAATGGTGAACACTGCGAGAAAGTACTGCCGCAAGTTCTCGGGCGTCAAATTGCCGCGAACGATATCCGCTTCAATGGATGTTTCAATGTCGGTTAACCTACCGATGTAGCCAACTATCTCGGGCGTCTTCTCACGGAACATGGCACACACGCGCTCGTACACACTATTTCACGCAGAGTTACCACAGACTTCTAAGAAGCATAGGGAAAGCTAACAAGCAAATTACTTACTCTTCCACACTCACACTCCGGTTTTCGAAGTCTTGGAGCTTTGCAGCGCGCTCGTGGTGCGCCTTTTCGCGGAATGACCATATGGCAATGAAATCACGCAGCGCGCGGTTTTCATACACGTCGACAGGGATCCAGACTTTCGTCATCGGAGAAGGAAACTCGTACCTGGTTCTATCTGGCTCTTTGAGTCGCCTCTGTTTCGTGATCCAGTAGGCTAGGTGGCGCTTTTCATAGGAAAAGCCGTCGGATGCCACAACTGGATCGAACAACAAACCGCCAGACATTGGGCACAAAAACTCTTGTGGACACTCAAACTCGTCTCCCTTGAATGTCATTGTTCAACAGCGGTCGTAAATAGAAATACATCAGAACTCCAAACGGTTGTGAAGAAATCTAGAGATTTTATTTTTTTCAGGCGGTCACAGTCCCCGCGACCCTTGCGACGAGTGAGACACAGCCAAACCGTTTCACGTTTATCATCTTCACGTTACCTGCAACAGTTCCAGTTATCTTCGATATTGCCGATCGGGGGTTAAAGACATGGGCCGCCTCATCTAACATTGCGAATTTCATTATGATTTGAGTATTGCAGATATTGTAGAAGAGAATCTTCAAAGAGGTGACCATGAAAGCCTAAAACGGACACAACGAGCAACGGACAAAGCCGGACAAAACTGAACTTTCCACCGACTCCGATAAACAGAGTAACAACACAAAGGAACCCAAAGACATCGTAAAGACTCCATAGACATCGTAAAGATCATAATTACCTGACCGCATTACAAGACTAATCACCACAAGCGACAGCACAAGGAAATGAGACTTCGCGCAAGAAAATAGATCAATCGGACGCAAAACGAGCCGTACATAATTGACAAAGAAGCCTTCTAAGTCGATGGACAGCACAAATAACTGCAATCAACGAACGTCGTAGCGTCAGATTCGATTGTTCATTCAATCGAGAGGGTCGTTTGCAGCCGCATCCAACGCAGTACATTTGCATTGCCTCAGCGTATGCTACCTGACTGATTGGTTGCTTCATCTGTTCGTACCGACCTACCTTGCACATTTCGGATGTCGAGATGGCAGCGATCGCCTGCCGTTCGACCTCTACGTGCGGTACCCATGTACTGTGTACCACACAGTCAGATCTCTCTCACTGAACAACCGCCCAACGAAACCCGCATCGCTCTTCTAGCCTATCGATCAACAACCAACAACCACCACAACACTTCGGAGCCAAACACAAACCCCAAGACAACCATCAGGTGGCCAATATGCGTAACATCGATGACCTTCGCTGTCTCACTCCATTGTATAGAACTTCTCACCCATGTCCACGATGATCCCCTCACAAACGCTCTTGGAGCGTACACGTCGCGCTTACCATCCTCTCGCAGTCGAGGTGGACCTATGTCTATACCGGGCGGTTTCCAAGCGTTGCGGAAGTCGCATCTTGCCATATGGCGTGCGACAGATGATCAAGGACTATGCCTGGGTATCGTTCGACAACGATTCGCTACGAGAGGCCGTGCGACAGTGGTGCAGGGACCGGAAGATGGCACGACAGCGTTACGGGGACATCAATGATTGGAACGTGAGCCGAGTGACTGACATGGCTGCGCTATTTTACCGTACTTCGTTCAACGATCGCATCGATCGATGGGACGTACGACACGTCACCACGATGGAAGGAATGTTCATCGACGCAAGACAGTTCAATCAAGACCTGGCTGAGTGGGATGTTGGTGCCGTTACCACCATGTCAGACATGTTTCTTAACGCCGATTCGTTCAATCAACCGTTGGGCAAGTGGGACGTGCGGCGCGTCACCGACATGAGTTGCATGTTCTTTGATGCCTCGTCGTTCAACCAGCCCTTGGAGTCATGGGATGTACGACACGTCACAGACATGCGTGAAATGTTCACAAACGCCTCGTCCTTCAACCAGCCGATATCTGCATGGGATGTAGGCCGTGTTGCCACCATGAGTACAATGTTCTGTAATGCCACGTCCTTCAACCAGCCCCTGGAGTCATGGGATGTACGACACGTCGCCGACATGCGTGAAATGTTCACAAACGCCTCGTCCTTCAACCAGCCCTTGGGGGTGTGGGATGTACGACACGTCACCAACATGCGGTATATGTTCAGTAACGCCTCGTCCTTCAACCAGCCGTTATCGGCATGGGATGTGGGACGTGTCATCGACATGCGGTATATGTTCACAAGCGCCATCTCTTTCAACCAGCCCCTGGAGTCATGGGATGTACGACACGTCACTGACATGGGGTCTATGTTTCATAACGCCATCTCCTTCAATCAGCCGTTATCTTCATGGGATGTGGGCTGTGTTACCGATATGGGGGCAATGTTCTTTAATGCTTCGTCCTTCAACCAGCCCTTGGATACGTGGGATGTACGACACGTGACCGACATGACGTATATGTTCAGTAACGCCTTCTCCTTTAACCAGTCCTTGGATACATGGGATGTTCGACAGGTCACCGACTTGAGGAACGTATTCGCAACGCTACATCCGTTCATTTAACGAGCCGTTACAGATCGGAATGGATAAGGATGCAGAATGCGCGACCTACATCTTAAAAATGGCGGTGGCAGTGGACGCAAACGTAGCACCATGGGCTGACATGTACATTAGCTGGCTCAACGAGGATTGGGTAGAAGGATCTTGATGGGCCATTTCGCCGAGTGACGTAAATAGCCAACGGTATTCGATTGCTTCACGGCGACACATGTCCACATGTACACATCTCCATCGTGTGTAGGTCATAGCCAGTGGGCACAATCTCTCGTGATGGTGTGCAGTGTCGAGGCATACAGTGGACTGCGATTCAACGGGTGGCGCGGCGTCGTTGACACCTCCACAAGAGGTTACCAAGTCTTTTCACCGCTCAACCCTGCCTTGGGTCTGACGAATACGGCTGCGGCAGTCGTTACTTGTTGTATCAATACTGGTCCATTCTTTTAGCGATAGCATGGCGGCACTGGCCGATGGGATGGCCGGCGCTGGCTGGTAGCGTGTCTTTAAGCATGATAAATTGTACAGCTGTTTAGCATCTCCGTATATCCTATAGATTCAATCAGAAACCAATCCATCCGAGAGAAATGGTCTATCCGAGAGGTATTCCCAAGTTGGAGGCTTTGTCTTCTCCCAACGTAATTCCGCATTACATGCACCAGCTCCGTCCACAAAGCGATTGCTAACTTATTATTCATCGACAACGTTATGAACTGCGACAACTAGAAGCGGGCTCCTCCTGACATTGCCTCCTCCTTCAAACAAGGCCTGATGGAAGAAGAGGAAGTCGGCCTTACATGACCATCGTTAACACATGGGGTCGGCATTTCGTCAATCCCTCATAGAACCCGGCGGTGTCATCGCCAAACATTTGAGCCATCGCTTGTAACTGGGACATCTCCCAATCCATCATCCATTGGTATCGTTGTTGCATCGCACTGTAAAACATCCGAGTCATATTGCGTACGTGTCCCACATTCCACGCGGATACATTTTGATTGAATACCAGCGCATGGTTAAACATTTCGCGCATGTCGATGACCCTCGACACGTCCCAACGCGCCAACGGTTGATTGAACACGACACAACCACTGAACAACTCGCTCATATCTTCGACCGCTGAGACATCCCAGTCACACAAGGGTTGATTGAACCGTCGACAACCGTGAAGCATACAGCGCATACAACGCACACGGGCCACGTTCCATGCATTCAGTGGTTGATTGAATGCATCACACCACCGAAACATGCCCCGCATGTTCGTCACTCGGCTCACATCCCAACCACCGATTGGCACATTAAAGCTGGACGCCCACCCAAACATCTCACTCATCGATGTAACGTGGCTCACATCCCAACGAGAGATATCACCGTTGAACTCGTGGTGATCATAAAACAAGCGATCCATCGCGGTGACCTGTCGTACATCCCACAGTTCGATCAAACCGTGCCGATGGAAGACATCAACTTCATCCAACTTCTGCACGGCGTCTTGAATCGTATCATCCGTGAGCGGTTGCCATAGCATAGCCCGTATTTCACGACACAGATCAAGTGGTAGGCGGTGGTACAAGCCTTGTAGTAGCACGGGGAGTGACAGAAGATAACCTGGACAGTGCACAAACGATGATACATCAACATCGTCTGTGCGCAGAGTTGTGGTTGAGGTAACTCTGACGCGGTCGTTATCCACGGTAAAGGATGGATGACACCTTGGTATTGCAGTAGATTCGAAGTGTATCTGGTCCTGAGGAAACGCTACCCTTGGTGCGTTCGACATATGAAACAACGGGGCTGCCTCGAACATGTGTGTGCTCAGCGTATCCGTCGAGATACACCAAGTCGTCAACGATTGGTTGAATGATGTTGCGTGGCTGAACATAAAAGCTACGTTTATCTTCGTAGTCACATTCCAGGTACTCAAGGATTGATTGAACGCCGTAGCACCTGCGAACATGTAGGACATATCCATTACGTTGGATATATCCCAGCGGCTGAGCGGTTGATTGAAGGCCTCGGCCCGATCAAAGGCCTGTTTCATCCTTCGCACATTGGATACATTCCAATTTGCGAGTGACTGATTGAAATCGGAGGCCCAACGGAATATTTGAGACAAATCGACCACTTGACTAACATCCCATCGGCCGATGTTCGCGTTGAAATTTGGCCAGCCCTCAAATAAACCCGACATATTCGTCACCTGGCTGACATCCCATTCTTCAATCGGACCATATATGCGCCGAGCTAATCGACGATTACAGCACCACAATGCAACTGCTCCATGGATGGTGCCATCAGTCAGATGTGGAAGGACCGAACAATTATCCTCATCGCTTCCTACACAATGGTCGCTGTGATGATGAGACACATGCTCTTTCATCGAGGGCAGGAATAACAAGCAGAAGTGGGATAGGATACTTCCTGAACACAATAACGTTATACTTTTCCAGCTTCTCCACCACTTTTCCACCGGCCGGTCACGAGAACAGCAGCCCATCATCATCATCATGCGTCGGTGCGCCAACCCAGACTATCCAGACTGCGCAGTTTTGTTGTTTCCGACAACTGGCTGGCTCTCTGATTGTTGTAAGGGCGCAGCTGAAGCAAGCAACCTGATGTCAGATAAAACAGAGCTTAGTGATCAAGAAACACAAAAACAAAGGCCTTTCTTGATGCTTGCTTCAGGAAGGACGAGGAAAATGAAGGTTATCAGCTGCTTCTTGGTCATCTTCGCGACTGTTGCCCTGGCATTCCAATCCGCAGGTGAGTTGCGCAGCGATGGAGGAACGGGGGAACACCGACGTGTCTAACAGGCTGTTTCCGTCAATTGTATTCTACTACAGGAAAGTTATTCCATGTGGCGCAAAGATCGAACCTGCCATTGGCGAAGAAGGTCTCCTTCCGCGAAGATTGGCGGTTCACAGCTGTAGCTGGCGATCTTGAGAGCAGCCGTAGCGATGGTAATAGCACCAGCACTTCCAATCACCTGTTGGTGAATCCGGAACGAACCGCCAGTCTCGGGCGGGAAGCGATCTGGACACCGATGAGGCGATCGGGAACCAATACTGGTCACGGTGGTATCCTTGGCTCTGTGGTGGTCGAACTGGAACGAAAACGGCGCATCAAAAACAGACTCCAAGAGCTCCGTCCATGGCCGTTAACCCACGCATCTGCGATGGAGTGTGAAACGTTGTTGGCGGACGCAGAGGCATTGCTCATTCCAAGTCCAGAGCTGCAGCCTTATGTGACCGCACTGGCCACATTTAAGGAACGAGTAGCGACCTTGAAGAGTGAGTTACAACACCTTCAAGATCGAGATACGTTGGATTTGAAAGCCTTGGAACGTATCGTGACACACATGGTAGCGATGGGCCTCCATGCTGACCCGGAGTATTGTTCTGGGGAGTCGTTGCTTCAAAATGCCACGGACAGTCTCTCTCAACAAGCCACGTTATTGATGACGACGGGGGAGCAGCTGTACGACGAATCCTATTGTCAGGACTTGATGGCATTGCACGAAACCATGCAACGTATCAAGAAGAAAGCTCATGCACAGCAAATCTCTCGTGTCCAACAACGCGCCAAGGACATTGACCAATTCGAAACGATTGCTCAAGAGCATCTCCAGGAAGCACACGTAGGCCTGTGTGTCCATGCGTTGCGAGGTGAACAACCCGCTTCGTTCTACCTCACCACGCTATCGGCAGAGGCTCAAGATGCATTGAATCTGTTGTCGTTCCAGTCCCGGACATCTTTGATGAAGACAAACGTTGACAGAGCCAT
>SMOI01000639.1:0-14043 GCA_008000375.1 Poteriospumella lacustris | reverse complement strand
CAAGAAGCTCAAGATGCCAGCTCAAGGAGGTCTTTTAGAATCATCCAGTGCAGTAAATCATCTTACTCAGTGCCTCAGCCTCACTGCCTCTTGACAAGGTTGCGAGCGCTGCCATTTCCTTCCGAGGAGAGAGTCGCCGACAGCAGTGGTGACAAACGACAAAAAAATTGCGACAAGCCACAAGCGACAATAAATGACGGACGGACGGACGGACGGACAGGAAACGGAAACTTCGTCACTTGGTCAGTCAGGCCTTCTCACTTCTCAATGAGCAAAGTGGGATTAGACAATCTCGAAGGAAATCACAATTGAATCACAATGACGATGCCGTTTAAGGACATCAAGGTCGACGGAAATTTCTTTCGCTGTGATGGCGGATTGACTGCGAGAGAAGTCGTAGTACTAATTAGAGATTTTTATTGCCTTCAAGGTGGAGGGATTCTTTCGAATGAAACAGAGATTCATGTGTCAGGAACTGTTGTTATCGGTACTCTCACTGGTGCTCTTTCCTTCGTTGGAGGTCGAGGTACGGATATAAATAAGTCACCAATATTTTTCTTGACACCGATCACTAACCCTACCCAAACCGTATCTGATGGCTTGCGCTACCGCTGCAGATGCCGCACAAGGTAATGATTTCGTTTTCTCGCTTCATTTACTTGTTTTTATCGTTTGAGACTCTGATTTGCCACAACAACGTTTTTCATCACAGTTGCAACCTCCGCCTCGCAGAACGAAAGAATGATGCTTGAGGCGTTGACAGCTGACTTGAAGGATATTGTTCACGCGGAAATTCGTGAATGTATCAGAAAATTCGCCGGGGGCAGTCGTGCGGCAAGTAGAGGTTAAGGATCCGGCGATACTACGGTTGTGGGAGAGTATGAAGCCACCCCCCCAGGAAGACCCCCCCCCCACTTTACAGTAAATTGATGTAAACAATCTCAGCGCAACCATATCACGCACAGCTATCTGCCCCATGTCGCGGTAACTGCCGAATACACGGGGAAGCACCAGCATTTGTTGATGCTGGTGCTGCTGGCAGTGGTGCAGCAGCTGCAGCGTGTGGCGGAAGGGCACCTGCTCGCCGAGCAGCACCTCCTCGATGAGCGCGCAGCCCTTGCGCAGCGGCCGCAGCATGCGGAAGGTGAGGACGAGGTTGGCTGCATGGCGGCGTCAAGCAGCGACGGCGGCCCGCCCGTAGCGCTGGCCGTGATGCGCGTCACGAAGGCCGTCGCAAAGTGCACGATGTGCGCCGTGGCCACGCGGAAGGCCGCGTCCGCCTCTTTGTGTCGCTCGGCGTCGGCAGCCGACAGCGCGGCGACCGGCGCGTGGTGGATCATCCACATGGCCAGCAGCTGCAGGCCCAGAGACTCGACGGCCAAGCCGCAGTTCGACAAGAAGCGCGCGATGGTCGGCGGGAGGGCGCCGTGGAGTGGAGCGGTGGAGAACTGCTCCAGCAGTGGAGCGGTCGGGCCGCAGGAAGAACAGCACCGTGACGAAGAGGTCCTCGGTTGTGAGGAACGACGAGAAGTTGGCGATGGACGAGCGCCGGCGGTGCGCCGTCGTCGCCGCCCCGCGGTCGGCGCCGATCTGCATCGTCGTGAGCACACCACTTACCGTGGAAAAGACGCGGCTGCTACGCAGCGTCTTCGACACCCTATGAGTTGCTGCAAAGCCACCAATCTTGAATGGCTTGCTTGGTCGCCTCGTCTTTGACGCGCTCAAGGTCAGCGGCGTGTGTCTCCTTGATGTGCGCAATGCTACCAGCGAGGGTCTCGATCCATGTGTAAATACAAATACATTAATATTCCTCTCGGTACATGTGTTGCACATGAATAAAGAGCTGCGCTGAAACGTGATGTCTCCAAAAGATATAGTTCCGTTCGCCGTACGCACAATGGTGTTGATTACCAGAGATTTGTTTTCGATAATACACATAGCGTGAATGTTTGTAGCGTAGCGAAAGTCAGGAAACTGTACAAAAACCAAATAGCGCAAATAACGTGGTAGTTATAGGCGGGGCGCTTTTTATGCTATTCGTTTTTCCGCTGGGTATTATGTTGGCTACTTTCACTCTTAGAGAGACTACTCCACCTCAGGCAGTCTTTCTCTTCTTGGCAACTTGCTCAATCACGTCCGGAGCACAAGGAGTCTTGGAGTTGGAAGGAATGCATTCATACACTGTGTCGGGACGACTTGCGTTCAGGAATGCCAACTGGGCCTCGTACTCCAAGTACACACCGATGCCTGCTGAGCCGAACAGCCTCCTGAGTGTACCGAACACTGCCGCGTCTTGAGACTCTTTCACTCGCGCCGTCACCATGCCCATGAAGGTAGACGAAAAGACTTCCTTGATCGTATCGCCATCCTCACCCACAACATACTCGCGAAAGGTGCTGCTGTCCGAGGCGGCGTCCGACTTGTTCTTTATAGCACGCTCCAAAGCGCCACTCGTCGTCTCCACAGCCCACCGATGAAGACCAGCCCACGCTTCAGACCGCACTCTGTCGACCGCTACCGCCGCAGGAACCGGAAACATGATGTTGACTACTTGCTCCACCAGTGAGTAGTAAGACGAACGCGAGTCGGCAACAGGTTTGTCGAAGGCTAGACGAGGATTTCCCCCCACGACGTCGAACCGAAACGTAATGTCTTCCTTGGCGGCCACATGAGAGAACATGGCGATCATTTCGTCCAGATCCGGGGATCTCATGAACAGACGACTTCTCGGCTTCTCGCGTGCTTCTGCAAAGCGCTTCGTGTATTTCTTCAGCACGTGGGTGTCGCCAGAGGTGAGGCCCATGACCACCCGAGAGCCGCGGCTCTCGTGGTCGATATCCACGTTGTCAGCGAAGAAATAGTGCGGTCTGTGAGCCATTAGCTGTTGCTGAGTCACCAGTGGCAAGATGGTCTTTGTGGTGATGAGGTACGCCAGTTTATCGCGCAATCCGGGGGTTTGTTCGGTACTCTTGCGACTGTTCAGCCGCAGAACTGGAGCTCCCATCGGACGCCATAGCCTCGCGCAGAATGAAGAAGATAAGGTAGCGAAGAAAAGCCGACTTTCCTCGTCCCGCCTTTCCATCCAAGACCACCATGTGCGGCGGCACTAACCGAGGTCGTACCTCAGCCGCAGTCTCGTGTGTGACATGAGGCCCACCCGTTGCGGTCGACAGATCAAGGAGAACAGGCGCTGTCAAACTACCACCACTGTTGTAGAAAGAGCCGTCAAGAATCTTTCCGCAAAGACTCTTCCACCAATCACGGATCACCAATGATCGGGTTGAATCGCACCAGTAGGCATTTGACAGAGCCCACTGATCGCCAATGACTTCGAGTGCTTCATCCTCCATTATGGCTTTCCATAACAACACGAAATCTGTGTTGAGATTGCTGACGGGAGATGCACCTGCATGGTAGCAAAAGAAACAATTAGCGACAAATAAAATCACAACATCAAACCATCAAGAGATACAAGGAAATGGTTTATCAATAGCAGAAAAAAATAAACTACCTGAGGGTCCTGGGACATGCAATGGGTTTCTTGAAACTACTCCTCTCAAAGATTCAACTGTTCTTCCCAAAACAGCGGTCGGAATCACCAAACCACGATCCAACAAAGTCTTTAAGTAAATCTTGTGCTCCTCAGACAAATCTGGAACGGAATCGATATAACCCTCAGCGTCAACAATCGACATGGTTTAGAACTGCTCATCTCTGAAGAGGGTGTTTGGTTCTTGTCGTCGTACGCTACGGTGAGCGACACACGACACACGTCGCTCTGCTGCCACGGCATCGACAACGGCGTCGCGGGGCGGGGGTCGAGGCCTGTGTCGACGGTGCAAACGACGTCGACTGGACACTGAAGGGCGTCAACGGGGCAAAGGTCACCGTCTGACTCGGCTTCATCGACCGTTGCGTCGCGCTGACGAGTGCCGATGGCGGAGCAGGCGTCGCTGCCCCTGTCGCTGCCCCTGTCGCTGCCCCTGTCGCTGCCCCTGTCGCTGCCCCTGTCGCTGCCCCTGTCGCTGCCCCTGCCGGCCGTGGGAGCCGCATTCGCGTGGATAAGACTCTTGAGCGATGGCATCGCGGTCGACAAAGAGGCGGTCGGCGGTGCCACGGGCGTCTGGCTGCTGATGATGATTAGCGAGCGCAGGTCAAAGCCACCCGTCGAGGTGGCCGCGGCCGATGTGGCGGTCGCGTTGGCCATCGCAGCGCCTCCGCTTCCGCCTCCGTCGTCGAACATTATCGTAGTGGTGGAGAATGCATGGCAAAGTGTAGATGCCAACCTCGGCTGGGTGAAATACACATGCCGCCTTCGATGATTTAGGATACCGTCGGTATCCACGTGGTCACTTCCAACTGCATTTGATGTAAAACCATGGACGTCTACTCTTTGCATATTAGAAGTCCTTTTGCTTTAAGAAGCTGGAAAGTACAAAGAAGTGAGACAAACCTCGAACATTCGTACGATTTCGATCCTCCTCCCTCCAATTTTTATTCTTTAATACTAAGCTCACTGCATTTTCTGATGGATTATTTATGGATTTACTTCCAAATGCGATGTTGAGACGTCGTCGTTGTTGAGAAACTGAACCTGAAAGACGCGCAAAGATCCATACCCTATTAGTAGTTCCACGGAGTGCTATCAAGCGATCAGCTATCGAGGACACTACATCACGCATCACCAGATTCATCTTCTCCAATGTCATCTTCATCTTCTCCAATGCCATCTTCATCTTCATCTTCATCCTCACCAGTCTCCTCTTCGACGTCTTTACGATACTGCTGCTCCATCAAAGCCTCTGCAGACTTGAACTCGTACGCTCCAGGGGAGCCGTACAGGCAGGTCTCTTCGACAACACGGTCATGCTCGGAGCAGTGCAGATACGCCTGATAAGCCTGGTAGGACAGTCCGCGCTTCATGATCACGTGCCCGTCCAGCTTCAGCTCCACCCCATCGAACTCACCGATGCACCGAGCAGATCCCGGCCAGATGGGGGTTGTCTTCACTTCGTCGTTCCAAAACTTCAAGTACAGCTTGTCCTGCAGGGGGTGGGACTTGACGAAGGACAGCTGGAGCGATTCGTAAGCCTGCTCGAAGCCGATGCACCAGAAAAGACAATTTTTGGGCACGTTGAGGTCGGCCTTGGTGATGCCCAGCTGCTTCAACTTGACCAACTCACACCCACAAGGGACAATGTGCCCACATACGACCTTGTCACCGCCACCTCGGAGCCCTGAAATCATGCACTTGGGGCGCTCGTCCTTTGTCTTTGTGTGCTTGTTCGTGTAGCCCATCTCCGTCATCAGGCGTTGGCGATAATTGTTCCCGCGCTTGCCATGCATCTTGGAGGGAGTCCACGGGTTATTCCTTTCAATTGACAGTCTGAGCACGATCGGTACAATCTTCTTTAAAGTTTCAACGAGTTCTGCAATCTGCGCCGCCTGTGTGATGACAGCAGGTCCGCCACCTTTTCAAATGAACGAAAGAATAAAAATACCAAGACATAAGAAAGCAGACATATCAAAAGAAGCCATCAAACAGAACATACCAGAAGTTGGCGATGTCGGAGCCACACCTGAAAAAGAACGCGTATCAGATACATAGGTGGTTCAAACGACAAATAAATAAACAAGCAAAGCCATAAAATAAATCATTACCTGTCGAGCCACCTCCGCCTGGTGCACCTATAATTGGTAATAACATTATTTCATAAGAAAGTTTTAGTCACAGGGAAAGAGGCGGAATAAAACAAAAAATAATCATGTGATATGAAACAATAAGCCTGCTTACCTGTTTGCGGAATCACAGCATGAAATCATCAAGAAGGGCAAGGAAATGGTTGATCAACAGCATCAAATCAAAGACATCATGAAAAAATTGTTTACCTTGATGCTTGCTCTTCTCGAAAAGTTCACTCCATTTGAATTGCAACTCATTAGTCATTCCATCATACTTTTCCTCCGATACTTTCTTCTTCAGCAAGAAAGTTCTAAATTCCTCGTCCATTTTCAAATTGCTAAGTCCTAAATAATTCAAATAGTCTTTCACTCGATCAAAATGAGTGTGAATGAATGAACTCCTTTTGGAGGTCAAAATTGGAAACGAAATTAATTATGTGAGTCAGTGGCACTAGGAACTCAAATCATCATTCTGCTGGCATTATCATCATCATCATCATCATCGTGACAACCGGGATAGACCGACCTCCAACAAAGGCAAGAAGAGCACCTGTTAATTAAAGAACCGATCAATGCAGAATCCCATTCTGACACAGGAACACCACCCTGCTGACTTATTCCTCCACCTTGAAGCACAAAATAAGATCTAATATTCGCTACTGCCAGTGCCACAGTCCATTGAATAGGACATGGAAAGACATCTTCATCGACAACAATATCCTTAGTCGCCATATTGCGCTTTCTTCAATAGCCAGTTCAGTTGTGTTTGATTCGATGCCAGGCACTTGCAACGACACTCTTACTTTTTAGCGACTGAGTTTTGTTTGGTCTATGGTCTGTGGTCTCTGAGTTTGCGCTGGGAAGAAGTGAGCCTTCCGTTTCGTCCGAATGGTACACTTCTTATCATAAGCTTGCAGCAAACGTGCACTAAGCTTGCAGGTACCTTTGCACCTCCCCACTGCACTCTCTTCCCCACTCTTTCGTTCCAATCATTGGCGATTGCAAGTTCTCCTACTTAATTAAGTCTGATATGTACAACCAATGGCTGTAAATGATGCTGATTTCATCAGTTCATGAAAATAATTTGCATACCTTGACTACATTTCTTTCAAGCAGAACATACAGCCGAAGCGGGGGGGGGGGCATGCTGTAATACCTTTGGTTTTTTCAAATTTTTATCAATCACCCACTCTATCGTTTCCGAAGGTGTCCACATATGAAGTCTTTACACAATCGGTCATGCTACACGTGCAACAAGATCACATGAGTATAACAAGTGCCCGAACTCTACTTTAGTCCTTTAGTCTTTGCAAGAACGAGAGAAACAATAGTTGCTCTGCCAGCGTGAGTGCAGACACACTCACACTTCCACAGCAGCACAACAGCTGCAGTTGCAACGGTGCGTTGTTGCAGTGCAAGCCGCAACAAAGTCTCCAGTTACAGCAACATCGAGGTAAATTTCAAAACATGCCACTTGTTCGCAATCACTCTTTTGCGGAGGTGGTCGACTGCAGGCCATCTCGCGGGTTGTCACAGTGATGGGGTGCAAGTATCACACCCTGACCGTATTCAATGTCTTACCGGCCGGTATCTGGATGCGTGCAGATTGGGTTTATGGTATTGCTGTGAACAATCCAACGGTCGCCTGAGACGGAGATAGTATATAGATTATAGAATGTGCATACAGAGTATACATACAGTATGTATATTTTTATGTCCCTCACGAATTCCATAGGTCAACAACTCCTTACTCCTTACGAATTCCATAGAGAACTCCTTTACATTTAACGACGGGCGGGGGGAGGGTTGAGGGGACGAGACAGGAAGATGTCGGCATCGAACTGCAAGCCGTACTCACGAATAGCCATGTTTTACCGAAGATTAGTCACAAACAAGTTCTGTCGTAATCGCACCTGTGAAGGCGCCGTCATAAATCTGCACAGACTCTTTGTTTTCCTGCACACACTCGAACGACACGCTCGCCTTTGGAACGACAACGACAAACGTCACTCTGACCTTATAGAGTGGCCGTTTTTTCACACCTGGCGGTAGTGGAAACAGCACTTCCAAGAATTGAGCGACATACTGATAGTCGAAGCGATGCGCGGCCGCTATTGTCGCGTTGAAAAACGTCACATCGTAACGATCCTCGTCGCCATCGATGGCGATGTGCACGAAGTCAAAGGTCGCATTGTTCCATTGCGTCGGAATGCAAATGGTGTTGTGTCGCACCAGTCGATTACGCCAATACTCACCAGAGGCGTTCGTCTTGAGGTCATACGTCACAATGTATGACGCCGAGTACGTCGTCGCTGTGGGCACGTCGTTGGCTCGCACACAAAGGCACTTGTTATGACGCAGTCGCACGAGTACCTCCAGTTCAAACACCCACCCTTGCCAGCTTGGATTGTTCGGGAGTGTAGCTCGGGCCTCCGTGACGAATGACAATGTACTACTGTACTAAAGTTCTCCACCTTCTTTAAGCACCTTTCGAGATATTCCACTAACTTCACAGTGGACATCTGCATGAAGCGCATCGATAACCCGGCGAGGTGAAACTTTTTGTCCAACCGATCTTGGCACAGTCGAGTCAACTCACCGCGAGCATCAAGGCACTGTTCCTCAAGGTTGTCATTGACATCGGTAATCACTATCCCTTGTCGGATGGCGCGCTCGTATTCCTCTTTTTCCCACGACAACATCTGGAACGGAATATCAAAGTTGAGAAAGGCCTCCGTCCCACTCGATAAATGTGTTCGCCCGGACGACGTGCAACAGATGATGAACGGGCACTCCACATATTTGAAATATTCGACCGTAGCGATCATATCCTCTCTCAGTCCGTCGAGGACAACAATTTCGACAGAACTTGGTACTTGAAATGATTTGATCGATGAGCCCGATCCCATCCTCCAACGATCCCCATCCTTCATGATCGCTCGACAACGGCCATCGCTTATTTGGTGGACCCACAGCACCGACTTTTGCCTCGGTGCCACATGCATGAGCCATCCGAACAGCTCTGTGCTTTTGCCAACCCTAGGAGGGCCTTGAATCCAGCAGGCCTTTTCCCTGGGAGACTCCAACTTCTCGCATAACATTGTCCACATAGCAACAGACTGGCTTCGGACGTAACACGCACCCGTTTCCGCGCTATTATGTAGGCCAACTTCTTTCAGATGCGGGACATGCCAGACGGAGTCTTCTGCGCCCATTGCGGAAACTGTCGAAGGTGCGAACACCTTATAAGTGGCCACATCTGTTGTTGCTGCTGCCGTTGGTTGTCCCATGAATCCTGCACCATCTGACGTACCACAGAAATTCTATGATTACCAAATGATGTGATATGAAACAATACACGGTGTACATCATGGGGAACACGTGCTACCTGCAGGAGATTGCGGGGTGGAAGCGTTAGGACACGGTTTGTCAAAGCTTCGCGCACCACACTGGGTACATCGTCTGAAAGAGAAAAAAAGAGATTCGATCTTATGCGCCATCGAAATAACAACGTCCCAATGCAGTAAACACAACAACTACCAAGAGGATTGATATGTCATTGTTGTTCTGGGTTCAGTTGTGTGAGTGATTCTTTTCTTCGTTGATTGGTGGGGGTGTGGTCATCGACAGATTGAGGGCCTCGAGCTGGAAGAAGGAAGAGGCATTGGAAGAAGGAAGGACGGAAAAAGGAAGGAAGAGGGGACGCGCAAACGAGGACACCGGACCGTTTCCGGCCTACAGCCATTGGTACCTTTGGGTTTTGAAATACACAGCAATCATCCACTCTATCGTTTACGAAGATGTCCGCATATGAAGACTTTACACAATCGGTCGTGTTACTGTCAGCTACACGTGCTACAAGATCACATGAGCATAACAAGTGCCCAAGCTCTACGTTAGTCTTTACGAGAACGAGAGGGACAAGAGTTGCTCTCTCGACTTTACTCTGCCAGCGTGAGTGCAGACACACTCACACTTCCACAGCAGTGACAGCTGCAGTTGCCAAGCCGCGACACTCGACGAAGTCTCCAGTTGTAGTTTATGATACCCTCAAAGCCTCCACGAATAATGAAAAGCTGAATCAGTGAATGACGTTACCCCATACAGCAACATCAAAGTAAATTGCAAAACATGCCACTCGTTCGCAATCACTCTTTTGCGGAGGTGGTCGACTACAGGCCATTTCGCGGGTGGTTACAGTGATGGGGTGCAAGTAAAAGGATTGACGAACACAAGGGGAAGCCCCCGCGTTGAAGAGGATAGTCCACCCCACTGGCATATACGAGGGTAGTCCACCCCATGTAGCACATATGGACGACGCTGCTGATATAGCACGCGTTGGTGAAAGAATCGATCATGGCATATGAGCTGAGGGTCTCGCCCCCAAACAAACAAACGAACACACCGACCACCCAACCCAACAGTCAGTACAAACACTACCCCCTCCCCTCCCGAATGTTCATTTCGCGTGTCTTCGTGTTCCAACAGGTGCATAGGTACGTGACGACGTGTACGCTTTCGACGGGTCGCCCGTGTCTACCGCCGCTGTCTCTTCGGCGCCGGTGCCAGTGTCACATCCTTCCGCAGGACACAGAGCCACTCCTCCACAGCAACGAACAACACGAGCAATGTGCACGGACAGCCCGCCTGTGGGCCCGGCATCGTCGCGGACAGGTTCGCCAGCGACAAACTCAACGCTCCGTGCATATCTCGAGACACAACCACACGCGCGACCTGCAGTGCAACGCCCGTCGCGTAAGTCGTCTTCCACGAGTCCCAAGACGACCGCTTGGTGAACGGTTTGCCCGCAAGGCTGCTCGCAAACGCCACATGCACACGATGGTGCGCATCGGCGCGGTGTCGAGCCAATGCTCGCATCAAGATCCGCCCAATGTCATCCGCATTGAGTGGCCGCGAATGATTCTTGCATTCGCCCAGAACTACCACCGTTTCGTTGGGGTCGGAGGCTGCTAGTGTGGAAGGCTGTCGTACCGAGACCGCAAAGTCCACCTTCTCCATGTCCGACGTTCTACGACAATTGCCAAAGTGGCAGCCCGCTATGTCCAACAGGCTGGCAGGCCAGGCCGCGTTGAAAGCACCCAGGAATGGCATCGCGAGTCGCCCATCTACCCACGCACGCATCGGCGCGTCTCTCCACTCCACCACCGCACGGTGTTTGTTAACATTGTCGCTGTGAATCAACTCTTCGGCGAGGCGACACAGGAAACTGCCCAACGGCATCCCACCGACACCGTGTCGACGCGACGCCGTGACGACCGCCACACCGACCAGTGCTTCGAGCACATTGCCATCGCGCTTCAACGCATGGACGTTGGATAGATCCAGTTGTGGCGCTGCAAGGACAACCGATCGTTCGCGAGTCGTGACCAGTGCGTCGGCGGTGGACATCGCCATGCCGGAGAGGTCGTCGGCGTGGAACGCTGGCGGATGGCAACCGTCCTGGCCACCGCCGCACAACAGGTATAGCCACGGGTCGACCGTAGCATCTGGGAACTGCGCGGACGGCCGCCACGGGCGACGTTGGGAACCATCGTCAGTCGCACTCATGTCGCACTCCAAGCCGGAGCCTCCTAAATACAAGTCCGTCACCGCTCGCGGCGCATTCAACGTCGCGAAATGCGAAGCCACAAAGACGGCGCTGGTGGTATCCAGAACATTGCTGTTCCACCATCGCCGAACGTCATGTTGGTCATCCCCCCATCCACGGTAGTTGTTGAGCTGCAGGGCGAATTGGCCGTGCAACCCAATCGGTGTCAACAGTTTGCGCTTTTCCCGGAACAGGCCCACGGCCGCCGTCGCCAGCAACTCGTCGAGGATGGCCCTGCTGCTGGTGCCCCATCGTTGCCATTGCAGTTCCGTCGCACTGCGAATACCGTTCACCAGCGCCAATACAAACAGCGGGTTGGCGGTCGGCGCCGTCTGTTCGAGAAGGGAGGCCAGTTGGAGATGGCGCTGTTCAGTTAAGGTCGCCACTGCACTGGGAAGGCCCAATGCTGAACCACTCTGTGGCATGACTCTCGGGAGCCCTGATACGAGTGTGCACCACCGCACTGAGACATCTGTCCGCGATCCTGTCGCGGCTTGAACCATGTTCATGGCATTCGAATTCGTGCCCATTAGCACACAGGGTATACGCAGCGCGCGGCAGAGATTTCGAATATACCGCACGCGAATGAGATCCGTTTCCACGACCTGACCGTGAACATCGCGGTTGTTGCCCACCTCGTCCACCACCACGACGGGGAGCGTATCCAACTCGTCCAACTTCTCTCGGAGTTCGGATACGGTACATTGGTCCCATGGGCGATCGACGTCGCAATGGAAGTATCTGAAGAAATACTGCACCAATCGCAAGGGGCGACGCTCAACCCACAAGAATTGCACCTGTAGCCGATTGTTCTCCATCGGAGTTATGCCCAGGGTGTCGGCCTTAACTGCCTGGTCAATGTTTCTCGACACGTTGAACATCGTTTGGTACACACGCTGGTCTATGGCCGAACTGGGATGCAGCGTACAATGCAGCACTCGGAGGCCCAGGGCTTCCAATGTAAAGCCGAGTTGTGTTTTGCCAGAGCCCGACGGAGCGTCAACGACGACGAAGGGTGGACAGTGCGATGTGGTCTCGCGAATAGACCGCAAGATCGTCCTGATCTCATCGTACCCCACCAGCAGGGCCTACAATAAACAGCAAAAAAAGAAAAAGAAAAAGAAAAAGAAAACAACAGGTTAGAATCGACGATGGAAAGCTGTTGATGGAAGCTTACTTTGAATGCGCTTCCAATTGTGCCTCCCAAGTGAGCCACGCTTTCCTTCAGCTGGACAGGGAGAAATTGAAACAACTAGAGGAGCTTCAACCGCTTCAGCACCTTCGATGGTTTTCTTCAAGCAATGCCGGCACTGATGAGTCGCCATTTCGAATCAGTTGTGAAGAAAATTCCCAAGCAAGGTCTACTTGCGTGCGACACATTTTGCGAAAATTGAAGTACTCTGTGGGAGCTGCGGGAAACGAGAAAAACGGCTGTTGGCAGCATTTGCATGTCCCCCAGACGGACGCCCAGAGTAGGGGTGGGGGTGTCGAATGTACTGGAGGCAGTCAAAATGGAGCCTTATCAGCACCTCATTGTCTTGGCAAGAATCACAATCGTAAGCTGCATCAGTCATTGCTTGTCTTTTACTGTTTCTTCCTTTTCCCCTTAGTTTTTGGTTTTTCAAGTTCTCGTGATTCAAAAAAGAAGAAGAAAAAGAAAAAGAAGATAGGAGTCACTTACGAAGAAAGAGGGAAGCAGCAAAGACGAGCATTAATTGATTGGATCGCTCATTCTAACACTTGGGAACGCAGCCACGTGGATGCAGAAAGTGTACTCGGACGTCGAGCGCATCCAAAAGGTTCACGACGCCGCTGACCTTAAGCGCGTCAAAGCCGAGGCGGCTAAGCAAGTCATTGAAGGAGTATTGTACTTCAAAAACATCTTCAATTGCTTGCTTAGCCGCCTCGACTTTTACTCGCTCAATGTCAGCGGCGTGCGTCTCCTTGATGTGCTCAATGCTGCCAGCGATGAATATTCCTCTCGGTACGTGTATTTCATATGCAAAAAAGAGCTGCGCCGAAACGTGGAGCGCTGTGTAGGGCGAGTGGCATTGCGACGACCGGTTCTTTCTCACGCGGATCACCTCACCGCGGAGCACCTCAACGTTGATCGTGTGGCGTTACAGGGGCTGAACGAAGGAGCAAACTGGGCAACGAGGCTACGAGACTGCGAGGCGTCCACGGGCGACCGCACGTACAGAACAGCGCAGCGACGCTAAGGGCAGCACAGCACACTGGAGGGCAAGGACATCCAGCAGAAGCTGCTGAGGAGTAGCTGCTGCTGCCGTTGCTGTTGCTGGCGGCGCTGTCGGCACTGGACTCGTCGCCGACGGAGCGAAGGACACGCCGCGGCCGTCGTCGTCGTCAGCGTCGTCACGGTCGCCACCTCCACATCGCCACCTCCGTTGCCCAGTCGCTGCCGCAGCGGCGGTGTGGCATCGCCGTTGCGACAACCGTCGGCAACCGTCGGCGACTGTCGGCGACCGTAGTGACAACAACGAAGGCTATCACAGTAGTCGCTACTGTTACTTTTGCCTCTGTACCGATGGACAACGGCTTATCGCGCACTGACTGCACGTATACCTGAGAGCTATAGGTGTGTGTGTGTGTGTGGGGGGGGGGGGTATTGATACCGGTACAGTTCGTTACACAACAGTGTCTATCTCATTTCTTGGCGGCGGCGACAGCGGCAGCATCGCTGGGAGGCAGCGGCACCAAGTCGAGGACAATGAAATGTGGGTGGTACGAGGTGT
>SMOI01000638.1:0-14056 GCA_008000375.1 Poteriospumella lacustris | reverse complement strand
TCGTTCAGCGCGAGGCCCATGCTCGCGGCGGTCGCTGCGGCGATGCTCGCTTCATCCGCCGCCGCCAAACTGGGCGACGCAACGTTGACGAGTGTGATGAGCGAGCTGAACGACAAGATCGGAACGGTCTGCGTGGTCGGTGCAAACGACGGAGCGGTCGTTACCGCTGACAGAGGCGTCGACGGCGCCAGCGAGACCACTGGCGTCGATGGGCTGGCCGTAGGGCTGGCCGTAGGGCTGACCGTAGGGCTGGCCGTAGGGCTGACCGTTGGGCTGGCCGTAGGGCTGACCGTTGGGCTGGCCGTAGGACTATCGGAAGGGCTCGCTGTGGAGATGGCCGTTGGGCTGAGCGTTAGGCTGTCTGTAGGGCTGGCGGTAGATATAGCCGACGAGATAACCGTAGGGCTGGCCGTTGGAGTTTCCGTCGGGGTTACCGAAGGATTTGTCGTAGGGCTAACCGTGGGAAGGACTGTCGGGTTCTCGGTCTCGGAAGGGCTCGCCGAGGAAACGGCTGTAGGGGTAACGGTAGGGCTGTCCGTAAGGCTAGCGGTTGGGGTAGCGGTTGGGGTAGCGGTAGGACTGACAGTAGTGCTGGCCGTAGGGCTAACGGTAAGGCTATCCGTAGGGCTAACGGTTGGGCTAGCGGAAGGGCCATCCGTAGGGCTAACAGTAGGGCTGGCCGTATCAATGGCCGTAGCGGTAGCCGTAGGGCTAACGGTAGGACTGACCGTAGGGCTATCGGTAGGGCTAACGGTAAGGCTAACGGTAGGACTGACCGTAGAGTTGGCCGTAGCGATGGCAGTAGGGCTGACGGTAGGACTGACCGTTGGGCTATCGGTAGGGCTATCGGTAGGGCTAACGGTAGGGCTATCCGTAGGGCTAACCGTAGGGCTAACGGTAGGACTGACGGTAGGGCTAACGGTAGGGATTACCGTAGGGCTAACGGTAGGGTTATCCGTAGGGCTATCCGTTGGGTTAGGACTGACCGTTGGACTGTCGGTAGGCGGTGTGGTCGACGGCGCTGGGGTCGGGAAGACCGATGGCGATTGGGTCGGTGCGTCAGACGGTAAAACAGAAGGAGAGGGCGTCGGAACGTCGGTGACGACGCTTTGGGTGGGAAAGGAAGATGGCAGTAACGTAGGCGCCTTGGTGGGCGTCCGCGTCGGTGTGGCGGAGGGGCTCGGCGACGGTGGTGCGGTCGGGGTGTGCGACGTGAGGTTGGCCAGCTGTTGTACCTTGGATAGGAAGCGCTGCGCATCGACGGAGCCCAAGCCCGTCACTGGATCCCAGCCGTTCGACGCGATGAAGCCCTGTGCGCAACAGGTGCCCACGTATCGCGGATAGCCGTCCACTAAGTTTGCATCGTAGGCAGAGGTGCAGGTGTTGTTGCCCACGGTGATGTCGTTGACCACGTCGTTCGCATAAGTGTACAGCCAGGGATTCAGGAAGCCCATCGTCGGCAGGCCGACGCTTTTACGCCACGAGTTCACTACCGACACGACGCCTACACAGGGACACACACGCATCGTCAAGGGCACGTTCGCTCTCTCTATCTATGTCACCCAAGAGACGAAACGTGCTTTTACCTGCGAACACCGGTGCACTGGCCGAGGTACCGGACCCCATCGATAACGTTTCGTTGGTCACGAGCAGGTAGTTGTTGCCGAGCATCGACACGTCGGGATACCCTCGACCGCTACCGTATCCACTGTGGATGGACGGTCCCATGAGGGAGAGGTACGTGGATACGGAGGCTGTTTGCCAGGAGAGTACCGCATTGTAGTGCGGCTGGTTCGAGAATCCGCCGCCTGACGTGATCAATGAGTTCGGCACCTGACACGTCACTGCCCACGACACAGACTGCGGTTAGCGCACGACCCACCGACACAGACAGACAGGTGGACAGACGTACCTTCGACATCGCCATACTCCGGCCCCTACACGACACCCAACAGGACACGTGGATCAACCGTTGCAGATACCGCCAGAGACATGCGACCCGTACCACCAGTGAAACGTACCTGCGTCGCCCCGACGCTCGTCACAAACGGAGACACCGATGGAAAGGTGGGAGTATATCCACATATGGAAGGATCTTGACTCACTTGGGAACCGACAGCACCATTGTCACCGCTGGCACAGATGATCGTCACACCCGCGATGCCCAACTTTTGCGCTTCTGTGTTAAACGTGGCCAACGTGGTCGGTGATTGCCCCGCCTCCATGCCTCCATAACTGATGCTGAACACGTCTGCGGGATCGGACATGTTGGCCACCGTGAGGATCCAATCGACGAAGAGAGATCCAGTGGACGGCGCCGCGACATAGTCAAAATACGTCGGCACGCCCTGCGCCATCGAGGTGATGTACTGCACATCCAACGACGCTTCGTCACAGTTATCGGTGTCATACAGACATGCGTTGTAGTAGACATGGCCGTTGTAGGCCCCTGCGATGGGCTGGATGGTCAAATTCAAATGGGTTTGAAAGTCTTCCAAGTCGTACGGGCTGAACGATTGATCGAGTGACGCGAAGATGGCCTGCGACACGGACGCATTGCTCACCGGAAGAGGGACGTTGTACACGCGAAACAACAGTTGCGGATAGGCCACACAGAATGTACAGGTCGTCACGTTGTTGCACAAGTTATCACACCACAAGTCACCGTCGGGGGTGGGATAGTCGTTCGCACCGCTGGTGACCTCGTTCGCAGTACCCCGGTGACTTCTGGGAGAGGCCGTATCCATCGATAGATGGAGGTCTTTGGTCCATGTGGAACGGGCTTCTTGCGCTGGCTTGTCGTTGTAATCCAGAAAGTAATCCGACGCACCGAACACGCCCATCACGTGCGGTGTGATCGATGTCGGCAACGAATGCTCCAACGCCCGAACGAATCGACGATCGTGAAGCGTATCGTGAAAGACACGGAAGTCGGTGTTGAACAACACCTCCCATTGGCCAATCGTACCGGATGCAGTGATGTAATCCTGGAATTGAGTGACGCCAGTGACCTCGAATCCATATTCTTCGAGAAACGTCATCACATGAGCCGCACCGACCGGATTAGACGTGAGATTCGCAATTTGTTCACGAGTCCAATGTTTGCCGTAGTTTGCACTGGATGGCATAGAAACATCGTGTAGAATATCCGGCAAGGAGTCCAGATTTCGCTGCTGCACCGCAAACACGATGGTGTGTTTGGAGCCTTTGTCGACCGATGTGGGCAGTTGGACGATTTCTTCTTGGTAATGGAATCGAGCTGCCTCTTGAAACTGGAAACCAACCTTGCCCAGCGCCTTTCGTAGGTTGACAACAGATTTGTGCCTGTCGGTGGACGATTCTTGCCATTGTCGGCCTTGCACGACTGTGACGAAAGCCAGCCAACAACAGAGAACCAACCGCGGTAGAGAAAACATGGTTTATCACTATTTGCAATTAGAAGATTGCAATCAAGTATGAACAGATGATCGCTCTCATTCTCTGAGATCTTTTTGCTCCTTTTGTGTGGTCCGAAAACGAGGAAAAGCCATCTCTATCCCCATGTCCCAAACGACAAACGACAGCGACACGACAAACGACAGCGGACAAACGACAGCGGGCGATACCTACGTGTGACCCGATCCCGCCCCTCTGGGATGAGTTTCATGTCGGAAACTCATCCTTCAAGGTTGAAAAAATGTGTGCTTCAATGGCACACAAACAGAACTCATTTGAGCATACTCACTCATATACGATGTCAAAGGAAACACTTTTGCAAGAATTGAAGGATGAGTTTCCCAATGTGGATATCCAGTTTGTCAATGAAACGATTTGCGCTAATCTGGAAGGATTTTGGTACGGTAATGTTTCAAAAGGAGACGGAGACTGGAAAGTTAATGAGGACGCTAAAGCTATCGTTGCCAATTATTCCTTGTTCAAAAAAACTGAGGCATCTTTAATTGAGCGTAATCCTTCGTGTCTTGGTGAATATCTGGTTATCAATGGTCCTGATTCGAAGTTTTGGGCGAAAACGGAAGATAGTGCTCTGCGAAGCAAGGAAGGCCCTCATTCTTTTGTTGGTCGCATAGGAGCTGGAGAATCCAAAGAAGAAGTTTTGGTTCTTGCTGGAAAAGAAAAGCCAAATGATCGGTAAGAAATATGCAGTTGAAATATGGTGCTTGGGAATCCATTGGTAGGACCGATGGAAGAACTGGTGTGTTGGTGTATCGTGTGTGCGAGTGCTGTAGTGTAGCGCCATCTCCGTTTCAAAGTCCCCACCAGCACCACTTGCGAAGACCAACCTCGCGTGGTGTACGCGTACACCCCCCCCCAGTGTTATATGCACGTTACAGTCGGTATGCGTGCACGTTCGACGGACCCGGGGCGTGCATGTCGTTTCGTCCACTCGGGTACAGTCACATGCATTTACGTTTCCATCACATGTTGCTCGGTGGGTACCGCATCTTCTTGGGCCGCATTGCATCATCGCGGTACGTCTACGCCGAGGACGCCTCGGTCTTCGCGTCGTTCTTGCTGTACACGCGCATCAACATGTTCTCGCTCGTGCCTATGTTGCTGCTGAGCTGTTCCAGTCGATCCGGTCGGGGGTGCAGCCCCGTAAATGGACTGCAGTTCGCGTCGATGCTGCAGCCTTGGAACAGCCGACGCACCAGTCGGTCACACGTTTCCGCCGGGACACAGGGTTGGGTCAAAAGGGTCGACAACTTCCCTGATACCACTACACAGCAGTTCTTCTTCCTTCTACTACGCAGTTCTCCCCTTTGTTCGATTATGGGGGAAGGTAGAGACGGGACAAGAGAGAGAGAGAGAGCTGGTGAGTCCGCTGGTGGTGCACTGGGGCAGGGTCCTTGTGTTTTGTTTCGGTATATCTATTGATTGATTGATTGATTGATTTTTACAACCCCCTCCCGCCCGGCTGGGGAGAACAACGTTGGTGTCCCCAGTCATTTGCACTCCTCATGTTGTCTCTTTAATTTATACCTCGAATAAAAGCACACTCTTTGCCCACTGGCGTTCGTGGTGGTGGTTCCATCGTGAACGGCCCAAACAAACAATACAACAGTATACAGAGCATGCATGGAACTAGCGAACGCGTTTCGATGAGCTGGATAGGCTTCGCAGTGAGCAAAAGGCCCGGGCGCGTTTCTGGAGTTCTTCTTAAAAGGCCATCTCGCTGGATGTAGATGTGTTCACACAGCGATGGTACATACAATAGCCACGAGACGGAAGCAGGAGTACGATGCTACATTGCTTAGACTTGGTCTTGGACTTGGACTTGGACTTGGACTTGGACTTGGACTTGGCTTGAACTTCCTGTTGTTGTACCGGGTACGGCGGCCTGTGTGTGCAGTGAACAAGCACCCTCTTGAACCACAACCAGACTGTGTGCTCATTTGGGGAGTCTGGATACAGCGGCGTGTCTGTCCCCCACGCCACGCTGGGTGACTTGGTGACTGGCCCTTTTCGATGACGGTTCGATCGATCATCGGAAATCTGAGGTCGCCAGACATGCACAAGCCTTGTAGCACATTCACAAACGTATACGCAATACACATCAATTAAGAACTGTTGTTGTTGGGTGAGAAAGATGAACCGAAGACGTATTACAGTACATTCAGCAAACGTAGCAGCAAATTATTGTACAGAATCAGCAAACGAATCAGTGACTAAATGAGTTGAATGACCTATTCAGGCAACTGCTGGCTTTGAAGAGTGTCGTGATATCATCTCTGAACGTACATGGTACTCCAAACAAAGTTTGTCTTTCAGACCCGCTACTCTTCTCGCCGAAGTCATCGACAATCACTTACGACAGGGTGTCGATGACTTCGGCGAGAATGGAAGACGGTTTGAATGACAACTTTGTGAGGAGTACTTCAGTCAGAGACGGTAACATGATACTGTTCAGAGCCAACAGTTGCTCGCATCGGCCATTCAACTCATCAAGTCGCTGATTCGGTTGCTGATTCTCTGCAATAATGTGGTGTACGACGGGATGACGTCGGTGCTTTATGCTCACCAAACTAGCGGGCACTTGTGTGTTGGCTCACCTGTTGCCCGTCTCGACAGCTGCAAAGTCCCCCACCGCGATATCGATGCTGCACATGACCACGGACATGCTGCACGACACCGCCAATGTCCTGCTAGTGGAAATGACTCGCTACCGTCGGCTCCCGATACCCGATGGGGCAACAATCAACCTGAGATAGAAAGAATCTTCCGACGGACCGATAGTGACACTTTGACATGTCCGGTGTCACAGATACCTCTCAGCTTTTCCATGACCAGAGCGCCTTCAATGATGATATAAGCCGATGGGACATCGTAACGTCACCACTTCGGCGGTACATATGTTCGACATGGCGTTTTCGTTCGACCAGCGGATCAACAGTTGGAATGTTGGTAGCGTCACGACCATGTGCAACATGGTTTTGGTCGCAGCGTCATTCCACCAACCGCTGAACCACTGGGATGTGAGTCACATTACAACCATGTTTTGTATGTTCTATGACGCACGGTGTTTTAATCAGCCACTGAACAACTGGGAGGTCAACCAGGTCATAGATATGTCGAATGTGTCTGCGGAAGCAGTGCCGTTTAACCAGCCTTTGGACAGCTGGGATGTCAGTACTGTAGCCGATAAGTCTCAACTGTTCTCCGGGGCGACATCGTTGAACCATTGTCGTCTGATGTGATGTCTCTTGTTCAAATTTATGCATCGCGGTTGGTTGATTCACGTGATTTTGGTTGATTTCACGTCATAAAATATGTTACTAGCACATCATGAGGTTCCCTTTCGCCCGTAGTCAAAGGACGTGTCGTGACAACGAGCATGTGCACATCGTCGCCGTTGCAATGGCAGATAAAACAAATAGAACAACAACTGGTACTGCGTTAGAGGGGCCTGGTTCCGGCAACATAAAGACTTGAGTAAGGAAGCGCGTGACGTTCTGGTTGTTGACGAAACCAATGTACTTCGTCCATTGTGACCATCACGAACCGCAAGTACTTGCAGGCAAGTCGCGATAACCTCGCAGTCCTACCCCTTTTTACAAAATATACGCTGATCGATGGCGTTGTTTGTCGTTTCTCTCGTCATAGTCATAGCAATCAATCATTATTCTTGTGTAGTGCCGGTCACAACACAACCGAATACTACCTTCAAGCCACATCGTCACAGCTAACCTCATTATGATTTTGTGTGTCTGCACGACAGCGGTCTACGACAAGAGAAACATACCAGGTCTCCAAACGTTGGCACAATGGGAGTTTAGTCTGCCATGCTTCCATGGTATCCATGCTTGCCATATCCTACTCATGAAGCCAGCGACGGAGGCACCGACGAGATGTATTCTTCAAATGCTTGGCGATGACCACGACCTTTTAGGTTGACTGACCGTGCTATAGCGTCTCTCTATCTGATCACACCTCAATTAGAATTACCGATCGCACCTCCTCTGTGACTGTCTGAGTAAGTAGAGGATGCCACGGGAGCAGATCGAGAGGGACAGAGGGTGCCACGCAAGTCCCGCACTTCGTTTTCATGCCGTCCTCCTTTTCTTTCTTTTTTTCATGTTATTGCTGTGGTCCTTCTCGTTCTCGCCCTTTTTCTGGTATCCACTTTCTGAATACCTTCGTGTTTGAACTGCGAACTGGTATCCGCTATGGAACATACAGTATAACTACACGAACCGGTTCAACGAATCAAGTTTCTCCTCTCTGTGTGCGACACGGACAAATCATCGCGACACACTTTATCCCAATGTCGTGATGATATTTATTCATCGTCATTTACCATCTATTTACACTGCACAGAACTTGGTATTTTTGTTTTTGCTCGCGCAGGGCACCTCTTGCTCACCTGTCAAGTGCACGGGAAAGATAATTTCGAAGGCAGCTGTGTTTTGATTCGTGTGTGACAATGGATCCACTCGCGACGGTCGTCTCTATTTTCGAAATCATCGCTTTGGTCAAGAATTCTCTCGACCAGGTGCAGGAGAACAAGGAGCTGTGCACCCATCTTACCAATCGACTCGTGTCGTTTCAGATCATTTTGAATGATGTGAATCTCCGCTCGCACGATAGGTTTGATAGCTTGGTGAGCAGTTTGGAAGCGTTTGTGGAGGAGGCACAGAAACTCATATTTTCCTTGGAGCATCAATTGCAGGAGCAGCGACCGTCGTCGATGGAGTTTTTGATGCTGCTGGACGACGTTGATGTGACTGCAGCACCGCCGGTGGCCCCTCTTCCACCGCCGCCAGCGCTTGTGGCTGCTTCTCCCGAAGAGTCGCTCCCAGACCCATCATCGGCCAGCGGCTCCACCGATTCGGCGTGTACCAGCGGTGTCATGTCGGTGACGCCGCTACAGTCGTTGTCGATGGTAGAGACGATTGGGTTGCTGGTTCACTTGGGCTGTCGTGCAGATCTGGGGCAGCGAGTGGCGGCATCGGGTGAGACGATTGATGGTACGTACCTGCAGGTGATGTGCACCTACCCAGAGAGCGACCAGTTGGCCATTTTGCAGGAACTCGAAGGCAATAATTCTCTGCTTCGCAAGCCTCGACTGCAGCAGGTGCTACGACTGTTGAAGACGTGTCACTTGAATGGCTTACCCGATGACGTCATGGCCAAGATACACCCGCCTGCAGTCGTCGTCGATGGCATTGTGCTCAGCAACGAAGCAACGAATAGCGGTCCGGACATTGCTCGACCAGTGCAGTCTAATGCGGAGCTCGTGACCATTGTGGTAGAGAATTCCAACAACACGCCGAACCCGCCATTCACTGATGCAGCAAGCGTCCGCCCAGATGTTGCTTCTTCAGTGCAGCCCAATGCTGTGTCCCTGATGAATGTTTCAGCGACTTCCACCGATACCAGCAGGCGGCCCTTCACGAATGACTCTCTTCGCTCGGCCGTAAACCTGTGGTTCTCAGATCAACAAAGAGCCGAAACAGAACACGGACCGATTGGAGAATGGAACCTGACCGGCGTAACAGACACCTCCAAACTATTCAAAAACCGAGGAACGTTCAACGCTGACATCAGCCGATGGCAAGTGAGCAACGTCAAGGACATGTTCTATATGTTTGATGGAGCATTGTCGTTCAACCAGCCGCTGGACAGTTGGAATGTGAGCAACGTCACGAACATGTCTGGTATGTTTGATGGAGCATCGTCGTTCAACCAGCCGCTGGACAGTTGGAATGTGAGCAATGTCACGACCATGTCTTGTACGTTTTACGGAGCATCGTCGTTCAACCAGCGGCTGGACAGTTGGAATGTTATCAGCGTCACGAACATGTCTTGTATGTTTTATGGAGCATCGTCGTTCAACCAGCCGCTGGACAGTTGGAATGTGAGCAAAGTCACAAACATGGCTTGTCTATATACTGGAGCATCGTCGTTCAACCAGCCGCTGGACAGTTGGAATGTGAGCACCATCACGGACATGTCTCATATGTTTCGAGGAGCATCGTCGTTCAACCAGCCGCTGGACAGTTGGAATGTGAGCAACGTCACGAACATGTCTCGTATGTTTTATAGGGGTTGGTGTTTCAACCAGCCTCTGGACAGTTGGAATGTTATTAGCGTCACGGACATGTCTCGGATGTTTTATGGAGCGTGTTGGTTCAACCAGCCGCTGGACAGTTGGAATGTGAGCAACGTCACGAACATGTCTGCTCTCTTTGATGGAGCATTGTCGTTTAACCAGCGGCTGGACAGTTGGAATGTGAGCAACGTCACGGACATGTCTGCTATGTTTGAGGAATCATCGTCGTTCAACCAGCCGCTGGACAATTGGAATGTGAGCAATGTCACGAACATGTCTGATATGTTTAAAGGAGCATTGTCGTTCAACCAGCCGCTGGACAGTTGGAATGTGAGCAACGTCACGAACATGTCTTGGATGTTTAATGGAGCATCGTCGTTCAACCAGCCACTGGACAGTTGGAATGTGAGCAACGTCACGAACATGACTGCTCTGTTTCGAGGAGCATCGTCGTTCAACCAGCCACTGGACAGTTGGAGTGTGAGCAACGTCACGAACATGTCTGCTCTGTTTCGAGGAGCATTGTCGTTCAACCAGCCGCTGGACAGTTGGAATGTGAGCAACGTCACGGACATGTCTGCAATGTTTCGAGGAGCATCGTCGTTTAACCAGCCGCTGGACAGTTGGAATGTGAGCAACGTCGCGAACATATCTGCTATGTTTCGAGGAGCATCGTCGTTCAACCAGCCGCTGGACAGTTGGAATGTGAGCAACGTCACGAAGATGAGTGGTATGTTTAAAGGAGCATCGTCGTTCAACCAGCCGTTGGACAGTTGGAATGTGAGCAACGTCACGGACATGTCTGCAATGTTTCGAGGAGCATCGTCGTTCAACCAGCCGCTGGACAGTTGGAATGTGAGCAACGCTACAAACAGGTCGTGTATGTTTAATGGAGCATCGTCGTTCAACCAGCCGCTTGACAGTTGGAGTGTGAGCAACGTCACGAACATGTCTGCAATGTTTCGAGGAGCATTGTCGTTCAACCAGCCGCTGGACAGTTGGAATGTGAGCACCGTCTTGGACATGTCTGGTATGTTTTATTGGGCATCGTCGTTCAACCAGCCGCTGGACAATTGGAATGTGAGCAATGTCACGAACATGTCTTGGATGTTTAATGGAGCATCGTCGTTCAACCAGCCGCTGGACAGTTGGAATGTGAGCAACGTCACGAACATGTTTTTAATGTTTTATGGAGCATCGTCGTTCAACCAGCCGCTGGACAATTGGAATGTGAGCAATGTCACGGACATGTCTTGGATGTTTGCTAGAGCATCGTCGTTCAACCAGCCGCTGGACAGTTGGAATGTGAGCAACGTCACGAACATGTCCAGTACGTTTAATGGGGCATCGTCGTTCGACCAGCCGCTGGACAGTTGGAATGTAAGCAACGTCACGAGCATGTCTGCTCTGTTTCGAGGAGCATCGTCGATCAACCAGCCGCTTGACAGTTGGAGTGTGAGCAACGTCACCAACATGTGTGAAATGTTTAATGGAGCATCATCGTTTAACCAGCCGCTGGACAGTTGGAATGTGAGCAACGTCATGGACATGTCTTGGATGTTTGCTAGAGCATCGTCGTTCAACCAGCCGCTGGACAGTTGGAATGTGAGCAACGTCACGGACATGTCTGGTATGTTTGTGGAACCATCTTCATTTGACCAGCCGCTGGACAGTTGGAATGTAAGCAACGTCACGAATATGTCTGCTCCGTTTCGAGGAGCATCGTCGTTCAACCAGCCACTGGACAGTTGGAGTGTGAGCAACGTCACCAACATGTGTGAAATGTTTAATGGAGCATCATCGTTCAGCCAGCCGCTGGACAGTTGGAATGTGAGCAACGTCACGAACATGTCTTTGATGTTTGAGGGAGCATCGTCGTTCAACCAGCCGCTGGACAGTTGGAATGTGAGCAACGTCACGAACATGTCTGCAATTTTTCGAGGAGCATCGTCGTTCAACCAGCGGCTGGACAGTTGGAATGTGAGAAACGTCATGGACATGTCTTATAGAGCTTCGAAATTGTATTACGGTGGGTTATCTTGGTACAAGCGGTGAGTGTTCTGTTTTGTTTGTTCTATTGTTTTTGTTTGTACTGTATTGGACGGTTGTTGGAGTATTTTCGTGACGCGATGATTGCACCACATTTCTCTCGCTCTGTTTCAGTTCTGAGGGCTACTAACCCTTGATCATAGACCAGAGATAACTCTATCGACAGTTTTAATAGGGCTCGACCTTAACCGCTGCAGTAAGAGACGTTGATCGGTCAGTTGCACCTCGTCCATCACGTCCAACCATTTGGCCTACTCGCGAGCATGGTGAGTTCACCCGTTCACCAGCCATGGTTCACGGCGTCAGTACATTGGTGTCGATAACCGATGGAGGAAGCGACGCCGAGTTGGAGACGCATATCACTGGGCTCTTCCACGAGGATACCGCCCTACAATCCGCCGCTGTGGTGTATTTTCGGCAACTAGTGTCACCGCAACAAACGTCCACACAAGTGTACCTCTGTGAGCGACACGTCATCGATCGGTTGGCGGACATTCTGCGGCAGAGCGATCTGCTGGTACGTGGCGTCGTTTCTGTGTGTCGCCTCCTGTCAACCATGTCCCATTGACCGTGTATATCCGTGTAGAGCTTGCTACGAGATGCAGCACAGACATTGAGCGTTCTCATCCTCGCGTCTGACTTCGTCGCCGATGCGGCGGTGAGTGGAGGGGCGGTGCCGGTGCTGATCGCGATGGTCCACCAGTCGACGGACGCAGGGCTGTGTCTACACGCTCTCTTTCTCCCCGCCTTGCCGATATTGAACGACTTGTTCGACTCGCAGCGAGACGACACGCTGGCCAACGTATTCCACGCGTTTGCCGCCATCATGGACAAGTCGGACGTCGCACGGATCGAGGCCGTTCGTCGCCTGGGCGTCTTACCACGCATTATCCAGTGTCTGTACGCCACGGAGGCACCCGACCTCCAGCAGAATGCGCTGAAGGTGGTGGGTAAACGTCTCGGCGGGCAACGATCTGCACGTCCAACTGCTCCTCCACTAGAAGGTGGAAGAAGAACTGGTCATGTTGCTGCAGCACCCCAACGCCGTCGTGCAAGCCGATGCCTTGTTGGACCCTCTCCAATCTCCTCACGGCTCCCGCGGACAGCGTGCAGCACCTGCTGGACGACGTTCGTCCCGTCGTTGATTCCGCTCGCCACGTCGTCGTCGGGTGAGAAAAAAGTGCGCAAACAAGCACTGTGGGCCATCGCCAATGCCGTCAGTGCCGCCACACCAGCACGGCTCCCGCGTCTCATCGACCAGGACGTTTTGTCCGCGTTTGCACGGTGCTGCGTGACGTGGAAGACGACGACGTCGACGAGCAAATGGTGTCGTTGGCGCTGGAGGGCGTGGACATCCTGTTGACCAAGCTGCAGCAACCCCCCGTCGACGACGAGGCGGCGCTCTTCGCCACCCTGCGAACCCGACTGTCCGACCCAGAGAACGGCATCGTGCTGGATCTGACCGATCTGATCCAGTACTGCGAGGTCGTGGAGGTCCAACAGCGTTGAGGTCCGCACGTTTGTGGCTGCGCTATTTTCAGTGAAACGAGACAGCGATACACGTCGTCTCTCTCGAGGTGTTGGGACCCACACCCCACACCCCACGTGCCCTTTCGCACTGGTCTCTTGCCTCTTACCTCTTGTCTCTTGTGCGCGTCGTCCTCACGGCCTTTGTCACAACGATCAGGATCGCATTTGCACGTTCATGAGCAAGATGGCCCATCTTCGCGACCGTGCGTGACGTTGCTCATTCAAGTGAATACGATGAAGAACTGCACTGCACCCCCCCCCCAAAGGTGTGTATGCTGTTTTCCGACGCATTGTTGAATGCCCTGCCAGTGTGATTGTCGATCGTACATTACAGGGTACTTCTGTGTGGGCCTACAGTTTGCCTGTCTCGGCTGCAACGTCCTCCGCCGCGATGTCTGTGCGGTGAAGATATGGGTTGACTCGGTGCGGTCGGTGCCTGTCTTCAGTGACTCGCTGCTGAGTCCGACGATTGGTCAGTGCGACTGTCAACCGCTACATCTGCCGGAACACCATTCCACATTCAGTTCAGGCGATGCTCAACGTTTCAGACGTTGTGGGCGACCCGAACGGCATCTGGGTGGTCATGGCAGCGCCGACTCGCAGTTGCCGTTTCGAATGGAGTTGTTGGACGAACCCCACCGACAGCGGTTCTCGACGCTGCTACAATCCCAGCGACAGGAGTTGGTTCGTGACATTCACGCGGAAGCTGTGTGACCTACAGTCACCATCGACGTTTCTGGCGACTTCGCTTCGTCTGTCAGCGGCAACGACCGCTCCGTCGTTTGCACCGACCACGCAGACCGTTCCGATCTTGTCGTTGAGCTCGCTGATCACAATCGTCAACGTCGTCTCGCCCAGTTTGGCGGCGGCGGATGAAGCGAGCATCGCCGCAGCGACCGCCGCGAGCATGGGCCTCGCGCTGAACGA